>AYEL01038801.1:0-77773 GCA_000484575.1 Olivierus martensii
AATCATTAATCAGAATCCTATGCCTAAGTTTCAGTTTGGCTTAGACCACAACACTTTCCATAAAATAGACTAAATATGGCTCCAAAAGGCAAAAATTTATCACTTAGAGTTGAGACTCATAAATTAACTAAAAACACTATAGGGGCCTTTTCATAAATTTAGATAATTGATATTATTCATAATTTACTATCATTAGCCTTAAATAGTTAGAAATGATATATATATCACTAGCTCTAGGTAAATAGGGACTTAAAAAGTCGGGAGTCGTTTGTTTTTTTCCGACTCCGACTCCGACTCCCGACTCCGGGCATTTTTAAAATCCGACTCCACCCAAAAACCTCCAACTCCCCGACTCCCGACTCCGACTCTTCAACGCTGGTTTCCACGTGGCCAATCCGGCCGACTACCCCAAATTCCATTTATAGTATATAACTCATTTCCTATGGCTAAGATCTTCCGGTCTTATATTTACGTTAAAAATGAGTTTCACCTACTTCAGTACTACTGTTCCAAGAGATAAAATAAAATCAATTCATTTACATTCAATTTTTCCCAAAACAATTTTTTTTTTCTGGATCTTTTAAAAATTAGTTGTTCGAATGCTGGGGTGTAAATGTCCATCTATAATAGTAAATCTAAACGATTATTCTTCGTATTTTTTTTTTTCTGGATCTTTTAAAAATTAGACGTTCGAATGCTGGGGTGTAAATGTCCATCTATAATAGTAAATCTAAACGATTATTCTTCGTTTATTAGTCTTTTCATGATTCCAGTTTGTTTCAACGCGGGGCCAGATTTTTTTTGTTTTACATATTTTACGCCCCATTTCCAATTAGGGAGATTACTAAGGGTGCGGGGCCAGTTCCAACCACGGGCTGCACCCACACCCGTGGAGGGGGGTAAGGACGGGGATCACCGGGCCGGGCCTGGTACCCCGAAAAAACCGGGACCAGATCCGGGACGCGAACCCGGGTCCTCCAGCGTGGCACGCCGATGCGTTACCACTCGGCCATCCGGCCTCCTAGGTTAGGTTAGTTGGGTTAACCCGCCATAGTCTCATGGGATATTCGTTATCTGGCAGCGGCAACTTACAAAGCCATCACAGGCTGGCTAACACTTATGATGTTGCCAGCCGGATGGCTGAAGGATGGGGTTCAACGAGCCAGGCCCGGACCCCTCCTGAAAAACTGGAGGTGTGGGACCCAGATTTGAAACCAGATCTTCCAGAGTGGTAAGCCAAAGCTTTACCACACGGCCATTTCGCCGACTGAGGGGCCAGATTGGTGCGATCGATTCAATCGGCTTAGATCCGGCACTGAACGGAAGTATTTTAATTTTGCCTAAATAGCATCAGTCATTCTATATAATACCTAGTCATTATATACAATGCCTAGGCAAAGTATATATTATATTAATCGTTTCATACTTTGCCTAAAAACGCCAGGCATTCTATAGTATGCCTGCATTTCATACTTTGCTGGTAACATATAAAATGTATGCATTCGGTGTATTATGTAATAGTCAGCCAATGATTGGAAAGTGATGTTAAAAATAATTGCTTATATTTGCTGGAAACTTTGTTAGATTAGTCTGAATTAAGCTGCTAAAGGATACTTTGGCAGTGGCTGCTTTTAGAGCCTCCTATCGAGTGTCCAACACTATGGTGGGATCAACCGGAAGGTCGAAGGATAGGGTTCAAACTTGATTGAGCTTGGATTCTTCTTGTAAAGCCATGTGTATGACCGAAATTGAATCCTGCTCCTTCAACGTAGTAAACGATTACTTTACCATGAAGCCAACGCTATATACTTGGAGACAGGAAAATATTCTTTTACATTGTTTTCTTTATTTTTACTCATATAAAATTCTAATTGGGAAAAAATACAAAATTTCTTCGTTTTAATGAATAAACAGTGTTTATTTAACATTTCTGTATGCTACTATTTTTTAAAAGCATATTGAATATTTTGGGTGGTTGGGGGAACGTAACCTCCATTTATAACATTGCATCTATGAAAAATCGGGTTCCGAATTATGACGGATTCAAATTCCGACCGAAATTTTTGAACGTAACGCTGTTGTAAGTTGAAGACCTCTTCTATGCTATTTATAATGCGCTGACAAATATTTTTTCATTACTTAATTTGGCCCATAAAGCGGTATGTAGAGTTATTGATGGGAAAGGTATGATTTATTTCCTCTTTATTTTTGGCTTAATGGTGCTGAAAGCGCTTAATCATAACCCGAAAGGGCGGACATCGGAAGGTTTAAGGCCCTAAACTTTTTTTATTGCTCGAACCCGAAAACTAGACAGTGATGAATCAGTTTTGAATCTTCTCGCCATCCTTATATAGAGATCCCTGAACTACTCTTTCAAATACTGTTTTACAGTCGGCCGGATTGTCGGCGTGGAAACGCTTTGGCTTTCTACTCTGGAGGACCCAGGTTCGAGTCTCGGGTCCCATCCCTTAAAAAATATTTATCGTTTGGTCCGTGCCCGACTCGTCGATTCCCGCCGTCACCATCCAGCTGATTTGAATCCGGGTCCTCCAGAGTGGTAAGCCACAGATTTTACGCGGCCATCCGGCCGGCTAGCACAGAATATGATAGCTTCTTAGGTGATATAACCATGGCTTTGTATATGTGGACATTTCTTCACGCAGTTTAATAATTTACGAAAAGTAGCTTAATTACAGTATTTATTCAAATAACACCGAGTTAAAATCTGAAGTATTTCATAAATATACAGATGTCACTAAGGCCGATGAAAAGATACTTGATGACCCTAGGTAAAGAAAAATTCCTGCGCCCCTTATCAATAGGCACCTACATACATGCTTAGTCAAACATAACATAGCCAAATATAAACAAATTTGAAATAAAATTATTATTGACATTTTTTAATTAACAAATAATATTAAAATTACAAAAAGCACATGAAAGCAAATTTTTACTTTAACTATATTAAACAATAATAATAAATGAGTAATAATTTTTACGAAGGTAAGGCGAATAAGAATAAATTTTCGTCAGTCAGTTATATTAAGCCGCCATATCCTCATGGGATATTCTATCTGGCGGCGGCCATTTATAGAGCCCATAACAGGCTGGCCAGCACCCATGATGGGATCAACCGGATGGTTGAAGGATGGAGTTCAACTGGGCCGGGCCCGGATCGCTCCTGAAAAACTGGAGGTATGGGACGCGGATTTGAATCCGATCATCCAGGGTGGTAAGCCAAAGCTTTACCATGCGGCCATCAGGCCGACAATAAGTTTTCGAGGCTCAAAAATACTCCCGCCTCCAGCGCTTGTTGAATTAAATATCAAAATTATTTTGATATTTAATTCAACAAGCGCTGGAGGCGGGAGTATTGCTCTTTGAGCAATTGAAGAGTGTTGAAGAACAATTATTGCTCTTCAACACTTGGCAAATTTAAATATATATGAAAGTTGAACCAAACAAAAGATATAATAACTAATAGTACATATAATTTTGGAAAAAGAGAATGCAATATTATTCTGAAGATAATTTTGACACATATCTTCCTACAACTATAAAAGTGTCGCATCTCGGATCGAACGTGCAAAAAAAACGCGAAAATCGACCGGTAAATAAGCGAATTAAGAATTTTAGGTTTTTCACCCCTGAGCGGCTCAGGGCGGAAGTTCGGCGAACAAACGGCAGTTTCGTTCGATCGATAAGCGCCCCATTATTCTGGATGCCCTAGGTGACCACCTTGGTCCGCTTAATGATAAAACCTGCCATGGGTGTCAGAATATATTATCGATGAAGCGAAGATAGTTTATAATTGTTGAATAACTCTTTAAATGAAATTCTAGACAAAGGAAGATTCAAAAAAGTAATTTATGACTAATATCAGCGCGACGATTACAAGATTACTGATATTAAAAAATTATATATAACATTATAATATATTATATTATATTATTAGAAATCCATTTTTTGTCAACAGATGACGCCACAGTCCATTCAGTAGAATACTATGTAGCCGGGCGAAACAAGCCCTTCCACAAGCTGCCCACCCCTGCGGAAGGGTCAGCCGGATTGTGGAGGACGGGGATCGACGGGCCGGGCCCAGACCCCATGATAAATATTATCAAGGGGTGGGACCCGGGTCCTCCAGAGTGGAAAGCCGAAGCGTTTCCACGCCGCCAGTCCGGCCGATAGTAGAAGTCCATTAATGACATTTTTCATATTTATTATATTATTACCTCGTACATTCACCATATTTATGTGGTAGTTTATTGTTTCTAAGTTTATTTCACTGGTAATATTAATACTGTGGTACTTTCAAAAACGTATCTTCGTCTCGATTTGTATAGAGATCAATTATCGATACGGGAAATACAGTAGTACAGCTTTTCTCCGACCATCTTGGCTAAACGACGTTAACATAATTTCCGTATTTAGACTGCTATTAACATTATAATTGTGGTGAAAAGTAGTTAGTAGTTTGTGCATTGGTGACAAATTTAAAATAAGTGTACCAATATACAAATTAGTGCGTGTGACAACTGCCACTAATTTCAGTCGTTAGTTTAGTTTTCGTTGGTATTTCTGAATTCCAACATGTATCTATACACTTTTTCCTCATCGATGATAAAAAGATATCGTTCTCTCCAATAATAATTAATAAAATAACGTTTTCGAAATGGGTTTACGAATGGCAGTGTCATGTCCTTAGTGGTATTTAGATACAGATCGAAGACGGAATAGATTTTCGAATCCCAGTCGGACACGTCCTTCAGGCCGTAAAGTATTCCACAAGCTATGAACATTTCGTCGGCTGTGTCGCCATCCACAGTTAGATTCCACTTTCGTACGATCTGGAATTTCTCCCAATCGATTTTGATCACTATAGTATTACTGGAAAATTTCAATGCGTAAATAGCCCAAAGACCGTTCTGGTCAGCTTCCAAATCTACCAAATTTTCGCTGGTAGGATACAGATACTTAAGGTGGCTATCGGCCATCCCTTCCAAGGATAGTAGCTGATATCCACCGTGTGACATATCATATTTAATGATCTTGTTACTGTTTTTGGCGTGATAAATAAATGATCCGTTATATACGATGTGGCCGTTACCGGTAAACGGAAATGGCAAAATATAAGATTTGGAATTGATATACTTGTTCATATCGCTATTAAATTTGAATTCGTATAATATCTTGGTACGATTTTCACCTCGTTTCGTCATCCATCTCTTCCTTTCGCTAGCATTCCTGGACCACGGATCTCCCAACCACGATTGCAACGATTCTGTATTAAATTTAATCTCCCGAGGTTGGCTAATTTGGTGAAGAACACAATCTGGAAAATTCCAATAAAATTAACTTTTTATATATAAAACAATTATAATATACTTACTCGTTAGTATGAAAAATAGTAAATGTCGTTACTGCGATGATTTTGATACGGCCAACTGGATACTAAATTTATTTGAACAACCATTTTGCATCGATAGTGACAAAACGAGCATTTTCTTAATTTTTCAAGCAAAAGCTTAATAAATTATAAAATACGCTTTAGTACAACTCCTGTATAATTTTGTCTACCGTACTAAAATACTATAGTAGAAATGAACCTCTACATTTTTTGTCGTTGGAATTAAATTGCTAAAATGAATGGTTTTCCAGTTAGAATCACGGTTATTATAACTGTTATTTTTTGTGACGTGATAGATTTCGACGAAATGGACAAAAACATCCTATACTGGAGAAATATTTGAGATATATTTGTGTCCAAGTGTTTACAAATAAATAGCGTAAATATCGTTATTAAAAATCAACTGTAATTTTTAATAAGAATAATTTCTCCTTCTCTTTTTTGAATCTACAGTAGTAATAAATATTGTCATTAATTATCGATGCGTTTCGCCTATAGTGCGCAACTTTTGTCGCTTTGCCCAAATTTATTTTATTTATATACTGTAAATTAATAATTACCATTTTCTCTCTTCTTTAACTTTTCGTGCCTGTCTTTGAAACTTGAATTTTCTTTATCGATTCCTATTATAAATAAAGCAATTAAATATTAGAATATTTTAGTAATAAAATGAAATTTTTATTCTACGATAATAGTAGGACGAAGATTTTCAAATATTGCATCTACGTATAGCCATACAATACGATAATTCTCTATCTAAGTATGTAAAAATGATCTGATAAATAACACGCCACTTCAATTTATTGTACTCATAATTGCAGTCTCATAATTTAAAGAATATAGAGTACTAACGTATAAAATTTTCTGCATTATCTAGTAGCGTAGCTATAGCAGCAGCATTTTGGGGGTTTTCGATATTTCTCCATACATCTTTAGCATTACTTGTATCCAGTGGTATAGTAGCTTTTTCGACGACCCGGAACGCGTACCGGTACAATTTGTTAGAATATATTGCATCTGTTAGCTTAATTGAATAATTGCATATAATTAATTTTATTCACTTTTAATGTTAAAAGTATCTTATTTTTAATGAAAGAATTCAATCAACAGTACAATCTACACATAGGGACTTATTAAACTACACAGAGAAATAGAGAATACAGTGAAATATGTATGGATACTAATGATGTACATACAAACATCATCGATGATGTATACATATACTGCTGTCACATACAACTCTGCATACTTTATTCTGATCCCCTGTGTGCAAGTATAGTTCTTCTATACATGTGTAGGTAGCGTTCCGGTACTTATTTTTAACACTACACCACTGCCTATATCTAAAATGAAAAACGTTTTAAAGGAAAAATTTCATAGGAGCAGATTAACAGGGGATCTACTGTATATACATTACTATGTACGTTTAGTTAGCAATATTGATAAAATTCCATCATTTGAATGTATAGATAGTAATTTTTCGGATTATTTTAAAATCCAAATAATTATTAAATATCTGATGATAATTTACCGAATATTTAATAATTATTTGAGCAAAGTGGCCACGCTATGCACGGAGCTAACTAAAAATTCTAAACCACCGGTTCTCAACCTTATTTTCCCGGGCCACATACATTTGTTTGCTACATTAAGCAGGCCGCAACATGCTATATCAGCAGTCGGCAACCGGTTGGTGTCACGTGAAAAAGATTTATGGGTGCATCAGGAAGAACCTAGCAAATTAGGAAAATTCTAATTTTTTCTGATTTTTTTTTTTAAATTTTTAATATCAGAATTTTTATTATTTTATTTATTTTATTTTATTTTATTTTTTGCATGTGGGAGAAGAATTCTGCTCTTTCATTAAATTCATGACTCTGCGTTCCGGGCCACACGTAAAAGCTTGGCGTGCCGCGGGTTGAGAATGGCTGTTCTAAACCAGGGGTGTGCGTTCCGGAGCCACACGTAAAAGCTTGGCGTGCCGCGGGTTGAGAATGGCTGTTCTAAACCAGGGGTGGGCAAACTGCTGCTCACCCAAGTAGTTTGGGCTCGCCAGCCATATGCAACTCTTTGGGTACGTACTTGTGGCTCTGAAGTAAAATTGAAAATGAAAATAAGACTATCATAGTTTCATATATCGTAATATATAGTTTCATATATTAAATTTTTAAAGAATTTTATTCTCATAATGGTGATTTCATTTGTTTTATAGAAATCGCAAAACTTCGTGGTACCGAGATGTTCGAAGTGTGACGTCAGGGAGGATAAATGGAGTGTGGAGGTATACACAGGGAGTGGAGTTGAGGACATAGGCAGGGCAGCCAAAGAAAGTGGCTAATAAGGATTATTATTCACTTTGTTTGGATGCCCGGCACTGGGATTATTGAGACTCAAGAGCCAAACGCGTTGAGCGAACATAACAAATGCCATCCTTGTGTGTATGGATATAATTATATCCCACTCAATAAAATTGTGTCAATTGCAACCGATGGTGCACAAAATATGCCGGCAGCGTAAAAAGGTTTCTTTCAATTTTAAAGGGAAAAATTAATCATGAAGTGATTACTTTCCATTATATACTCTACCATGAAGCACTTGATGCGCAAACATTTCCAAAAGGAATTTGTAATTAAGATTACCAACACCATTATAGCAAGAGGAATTAATCATCGACAATTTAAAGAGTTGCTAAGTGAAATAGAGAGCGAGTATTCAAATGTTCTCCAGAACAACCTGGCTTCAGTGGCTTTCCAGAGGAGCTCTCCATATTAAAGCGTTTTGCATCTTGCATAAATGAAATCAAACTATTCCTCAACAACAAGGGCGTTCAATATCCACAATTAACATATCTGCAGTTGCAAAGATTGTACTTTGTAGTGGACGCTACATCACAACTGAATCAGCTCAATCGTGAATTACGAGGCAAGGGAAATATTGCATTTTCAATGCCAGAAGAAGTTATTTCGTTTGAAAAGAAATTTAATTGTTCGCTGAAGATTTAAAGAGAGGAACTTTAGTTCATTTCCCAAACTGGTCTCAATATCGCCGAGAAAACAATGCCCTCATAAACAAAGATTGTTTCAAGACGGCAGTTTTAAATATCAGAGATTTTTTCTTCAAAGGTTAGAGGAATTCAGAAATGATAAAGCGACTCTAGCTTTTATAACAAATTCTCCTAATTAGCTAATGTGAAGGAATAGAATTTCTCTCCGTTTGATATTGGCTACTTTGGAAATACAATCGCTGGACTTAACAAGTAAAGACATATGGAGGTCCAAATTTATACATCTTGGTACTGAAACAGAACAACTCGGAAAAGAAAAATGCAATCTGATTTCACAGCATAAGCAAACTGCTATAAAAGACCTCAATGGTTTTCAATACTTGGAATAGTCTTCCAGACTCGTATCATGAGTTGAAAATTTGCATTTAGTGTTCTCAGTGTCTTCGATTCTATATACTTATGTAAGCAATCATTTTCTAACATGAATTTCATTTAAAAAATAAATTTTGAGAAGTTTGTCCCTTAAATTTCATAAAATATACATTTTTGATAAAAGCTATTTCGTAAAAAGGTATCAAATAAGATTAAATATCGATACTTCCAAAAACTGTTGTCCGTGATTGTAATACCTGTAAATACAATGACACTAATATCTGTACTTTTTGCCTATATGAAAAAAATGCATCAAAAATATAATTGGATATTCAATTAAAATATAAATGTACCAGGAATTTCAGAACCATCTACATCAAATAAATCTTCTGGTCCTCCATCATCTTTCACGCCAACACCAACTAAGATTAATTTTTTTATAAACAAATTCGTAACACCAAAATTATTTTCAAAATATGAATGTACCAGGAATTTCTTCAACACCAGTTGTACCAGGAATACATTCCGGTCCTCGATCACCTTTCTCACCCTTGGCGCCAGCTACACCTACAATGATATTTTTAGATAAATTATGAAGTAATATTATATTTATTTTCAAAATATGAAAGTACCAGGAATACCATCAACACCAGTTGTACCAGGAAAACCTTCTGGTCCTCGATCACCTTTTTCACCTTTCCTGCCAGCTATGCCTACAATGATATTTTTAGGTAAAATTACGACGTAACGTTGTATTTATTTTTAAAATATGGTTGTACCAGGAATACCATCAACACCATTTGTACCAGGAAAACCTTCTGGTCCTCGATCACCTTTTGCGCCGTCTATACCTACAATGATATTTTTAGATAAATTATGAAGTAACATTGATTTATTTTTTAAGGTATGAATGTACCAGGAATACCTTCTGGTCCTCGATCACCTTTCTCACCTTTGGCACCAGCTATACCTACAATGACATTTTTAGATAAATTATGAAGTAATATTATATTTATTTTCAAAATATGAAAGTACCAGGAATACCATCAACACCAGTTGTACCAGGAAAACCTTCTGGTCCTCGATCACCTTTCTCACCTTTGGCACCAGCTATACCTACAATGACATTTTTAGATAAATTATGAAGTAATATTATATTTATTTTCAAAATACGAAAGTACGAGGAATACCTTTTCGTCCTCGATCACCTTTTGCGCCATCTATACCTACAATGATATTTTTAGATAAATTATGAAGTAATATTGTATTTATTTTCAAAATATAAAAGTACCAGGAGTACCAGGAATGGTATTCCTGGTACTTTTATATTTTGAAAATAAATACAACACCATTTGTACCAGGAAAACCTTCTGGCCCTCTCTCACCTTTCTCACCTTTGGCACCAGCTATACCTACAATGACATTTTTAGATAAATTATGAAGTAGTAATATATTTATTTTCAAAATATGAAAGTATCAAGAATACCATCAACACCAGTTGTACCAGGAATACCATCAACACCATTTGTACCAGGAAAACCTTCTGGTCCTCGATCACCTTTTGCGCCGTCTATACCTACAATGATATTTTTAGATAAATTATGAAGTAACATTGATTTATTTTTTAAGGTATGAATGTACCAGGAATACCTTCTGGTCCTCGATCACCTTTCTCACCTTTGGCACCAGCTATACCTACAATGACATTTTTAGATAAATTATAAAGTAATATTATATTTATTTTCAAAATATGAAAGTATCAAGAATACCATCAACACCAGTTGTACCAGGAAAACCTTCTGGTCCTCGATCACCTTTTTCACCTTTCCTGCCAGCTATGCCTACAATGATATTTTTAGATAAAATTACGACGTAACGTTGTATTTATTTTTAAAATATGGATGTACCAGGGATTCCATCAACACCATTTGTACCAGGAAAACCTTCTGGTCCTCGATCACCTGCTAATTCGCATTCGGTGAATACCAACAGAATCTCGATCCAGTTTCAAACTCGATCTCAGATTCTGTGATCGAGGATTAGACTCGATCTCGATCATGTTTGGAGAATACGGCCGTTAGTGTTGTTATCACTCAGAAATTATTGGTAAAAATTATCTTTTCTTAAAATTAAATAATAAATCTTAAATTAAAAATTCAGGTTTATGAAAAATCGAAAAAATGACCCTATTGGATTTTGAAAATAAGCTTTTCATTTTGTTATGTAACTTTGTACATAATTTTGGTGAGTTTAAATAAACTATTTTATATTAAAGTGGGTGATCGGTTAACGAACAGTTCGGATAACGAAAACTTTTTCGAAAGATTTTTATGTTCGGTTAACGAACACATCATCGGATAATGAACACCTCACAGAACAAACTGTGGGACCCGCGGACGAGAGAATGACAGGTCAGCCCGATGGCTGCGTGATAAAGCTGTGGCTTAATATTCTGGAGGATCAGGGGATCCCACTCCTCCAATTTTTCAGGAAGGATTTGGGCTCGGCTCGTTGAAACCCATCTTTAATTCTTCCGGTTGATCCCGTTATTGGTGTTGGTCAGCCTGTGATGATGGAAACTGTATAAGTGGCCGCGCCAGATAAAAATATTTCCATGAGGATATTTCGGCTTAACTAACCTAACTGAATGACAGGCTTAGGCTTTGCACACTCGTGGACTTATGGGTAAGGATGGAAGAAAAGTAGTTTTCCCAATGTGTTTATGAACTTATGGGTAAGGATGGAAGAACAGTAGTTTTCCCGATTAAAATGAATATTCCATGAGGCTATTTCGGCTTAACTAACCTAACGGAATGACAGGCTTAGGCCTTGCGCGAATTTATGGGTAAGGATGGAAGAACAGTAGTTTTTCCCGATTAAAATGAGTTATGGGTAAGGATGGAAGAACAGTAGTTTTTCCCGATTAAAATGAACTGGAGACAATGTAAAATAAATCAAAGATTTATTAAAGAAGGTAAGAGAGAGATTTTACAATACAACGTAAAACAAATCAAAGATTTATTAAAGAAGATAGGAGAGAGATTTTACACTTAAACAAATCAAAGATTTATTAAAGAAGGTAAGAGAGAGATTTTACAATATTTGCCTTAGAATGGCACCTATACCAGGTTGAGGTCGATAGGCTTGGGGATCTCTACCACGACAATGCTATTAATCACTTCCGAAATATCCTGAAGGAGAGAGAAAAGCAATCGATATTAGCAGATTCTTTTCGGAAAACAAACATAATAGATTAAAATGCAAAAATATGTATGTATATATTATTGTTATTACATATAAATAAACGTAGTAAGAAATTATATAATTTTTTTTAATGTTTTTTGGGTCTCCAGAACGAATTAATCAAATTCCCGTTAAATCGATGATCGGTTAACGAACAATTCGGATAACGAACATTGTCGTGGAACGGATTATGTTCGTTAACCGATCACCCACTGTACTTTTTTGTGAATTATACAAAACTTTTAAAAATCAAAATCATTCCTTATATGATTTACTGATTTATTTACCTTTATCTGCTTCAAATAAGCTGAATAATGGGAAAAGTTATAGTTCCTTTGTTCTAAAATTCTAAAACGAAAGTAATAGGTTTGAGAAAATGATAAAACTTATTATGAGAAAACTAGGCCTATATTTTTCTATAAAATCTCGACAGAAGATGAAGATATTTTTAATCTAAAGATATGAAAATTTTTCATAAACCTAAATTTTTAATTTAAGATTTATTATTTAATTTTAAGAAAAGATAATTTTTACCAATAATTTCTGATTGATAACAACACTAAATGACATATTGAAAAAATCCTGACAGTATAATTACTTAGAAATTTAAAAACAAAAATAAATGACTTAAGCCTTTTTTACAGATGTATGACTAATACTCTTTTGGCACAGATAAATATAGCAATTAAATAAAATGACATATCCGTTTGAAGGTAATCCAAGCATTTAATAAAAATTACAACTACAGTAATTATAAAATTCGCATACATCATTGACATATTGAAAAAAATCCCGACAGTATAATTACTTAGAAATTTAAAAACAAAAATAAATGACTAAAGTTTTTTTACAAAAGTATGTCTAATGATCTTTTGGCACAGATAAATATAGCAATTAAATAAAATGATAAATCCGTTTGAAGGTAATCCATGCATTTAATAAAAATTACAACTACAGTAATTATAAAATTCACATACATCATTTTGGAATGTAATTATCACTAAGATAGAATTTATAAATTCTATCTTTTCATCACTATCATTATTTTAATTTGTATTAGTATTCAGTATATCTTTACAAGATTATTCGTAAAAATAGAAACATTCATGCGATTCGTTAATTCGTAAAGCTTCCAGTAATTCAAACATGTAATTTCTTTGTTTGCTTGATATCGGTTCTTGATTTTATTTTCGAAGGATTCATGGGAGAATTTTTTCACATTTTACAATCTTGGAGCGACAAAAACAATTCAAAGTATGTTGTCTTAATCCAACAATTCATTAATTCGTTAATTCGTAATTCAACAATTCGTTAATTCGTAATTCAAACATGTAATTTCTTTGTTTGCTTGATATCGATTTTTGATTTTATTTTCGAAAGATTCATGGGAGAATTTTTCACATTTTACAATCTTGGAGCGACAAAAACAATTCAAAGTATGTTGTCTTAATCCCCACATCTCGCTTTGTAATTTCGATGACTTTTGACTTTAAAATCAAGAAACTTTTCTTCAATATCGTCTCTTGTTTACTTTTCAGATGATTATGTGCAAATTTTTCCACTCTAAAATACTCCATTGCTATTTATACTCAAAAAGATTTCCAACCTTAGCAAAATGTTCAAAATATTCTTTAGGAAGTTTGTATCTAATCGCTTCAAGCTCAACTCTACTCGACAAAATGCTCTTTCTGCTAGTATGAATGAACACGTACTGAAAAGCAAAACGTGAAGGTAAAAATCCCTCTGAGTAGGCAAAACTGAAAGCATTCCCACATGGTATAATTTTTATTTTGTCGTTCGCATGAGTCACTAAACAATCGAACAGTTTTCACCTTTGAAGGTACAGCTCCGGCCAAAATGTTTGTCACCTCACCGGATACGTTCGGCTTCCTTACTTGTCTTAATCCCCACATCTCGCTTTGTAATTTCGATGACTTTTGACTTTAAAATCAAGAAACTTTTCTTCAATATCGTCTCTTGTTTACTTTTCAGATGATTATGTGCAAATTTTTCCACTCTAAAATACTCCATTGCTATTTATACTCAAAAAGATTTCCAACCTTAGCAAAATGTTCAAAATATTCTTTAGGAAGTTTGTATCTAATCGCTTCAAGCTCAACTCTACTCGACAAAATGCTCTTTCTGCTAGTATGAATGAACACGTACTGAAAAGCAAAACGTGAAGGTAAAAATCCCTCTGAGTAGGCAAAACTGAAAGCAAAATGACTATGTGCAAATTTTTTCCAATCTAAAATACTCCACTGCTATTTATACTGAAAAAGATTTCCAACCTTAGCAAAATGTTCAAAATATTCTTTAGGGAATAAGTTTGTATCTAATCGCTTCAAGCTCAACTCTACTAGACCAAATGCTCTTTCTACTTTTATGTATGAATGAACATGTACTGGAAAGTAAAACATGAAAGTAAAAATCCCTCTGCGTAGCCAAAACTGAAAGCATTCCCACATGATATAATTTTTATTTTGTCGTCCGCATGAGTCACTAAACAATTGAAGAGTTTTCACTTTTGAAGGGTACAGTTCATCAAAAAGTCATATTAAATACTCTCAATTTCATTAGAACTGTGTGTTTTGCTTCATGTTCACCCCAACTATAAAAAATATGCCATCCTTTGGCTGTTCGCTGTTTTTATCCCGATAACTAATAAAATAATCCCGATAAATAAAATAAAAAATAAATAACTATACCAAAAAGTATTGCCATTGCTAACGTGAATAATAAGCTTCCTAAATAAAAAATCTTCAAATATATCTTTGAAGTTAGATGTGATATTTAATATTAAATTTCATGTTTTCTATACTTTTACCCATAATATTCATTTTTATAATCATTTAATCAACTTAATAAAAATTGCATGATTACTTCTTTAAATGATAACTGATGATTTTACTATATCTGAGAAATTACTCATTATAAACATGAAATTTTCATATGTAAATGTACTTAGATCAAGTTTGGAATTAGATTTGCCCATTATAGTCGTGATTTCATTGTTTCAGTGCTTCTTATAAATGGGTTTAACTGCATTTTGTCCTCCATGCAAATTATTCCAGATGTGAGAAATAAAATACCAATATATCAGCAAATAAGATGTTATAAAAAATATCAATGATTCAAAAATTCTAATGTGCCAGTTTTACTGAAAATTAGGAAGTTAATCAACTTGCTAATTTTCAGTGAAACTCAGCTAGTGGCTTTATGTTATTCTTTTGCATGAAGTGCAGAATTCAAGAAATACATTGCCAATTGTTTGTCTACAGAAAATTTTGCTATTTATCCTGCAGGAATGAAAATATGAAAGAAAAATATAAAAATTTTCTAGTCATATGACAGAAAATGATAAAATTTTTAGGAGATAAATGTATTCGGCACTTTTTAATCCAGAAATTGCGGTAGACAAAGGGTATTGATGTTGAGTCTTTGTCAGAAAATAAAAGCAAGATTCCATTTTTGACATGTGATTTAAGATAATTTTATAGAAGGATATGAGTATTTTTATAGTCACATGGTTAGAAGTATTCGGTAGAATAAAGAAGTACAGTGCAGTAAATTCTTTATAGATCTTGTTGGCAATAAAGATAAAATTTCTAGACTTTACTGAAGCAGAATGCGTCTGGGCTCCAACTACTGAAAGATTTTTCACTAAATACAATTTAATTGTAACAGGCAGAAAAACCAATATAAAAATTTATTCTATGGCTAATTTTATTGGAATTGTAAATTATTGAATGACTTCTTCACCTTTATAAAATCAATTATTTTGAATGGCAATTGAAACTAATTGAATTTTGTTGGGCGAAGATATGAATCCATATGTATGATTTTATTTTTGTACTTTTATTATAGATATACTTATTTATGATAACTAAAATATAAATTACTTCTTTCATTAATTAAGTCTTTTAAATTTAAGATAACTGAACTATTGATTTCATTTTACATTAATTAAAATTATTAAATTTTTCGCTATTTTATTAATTTCTTGTATTATATTTTTGGGATTTAAAATACTTAATGCAATTATCATATTATTGCATTGCACGTGTATCTGCATTAACTTAAAAACCAAATTTTCCTACAGTAACGGCTAAATTAATTCCTACAGTAATGGACTGTAGTAATGCTACTGTGCCATCTGTGGAGTTTGTCTATTTTAGAGGAATTACAATTTTAATTTTTTTCCTTGGCTACTTTCTGAAAGAAATGGAGACTTATAAGATCGAGCCCATATCTGTCTGTGTAATAACTTTCAGTAATAACTTTTGAATTAATTAAAAGATTTTCATTAGGTTCGGTAGTGATGTTCTGCCATCAAGGATATTTCGATGCCGTACCTTTTAATCTTACAGAATCGTTTAATCTTGCAGGATACAATTTAATTTTATTAAAATTTTAGTTTATATTATTGCCAATAGATGGCGCGAAGTGTTAACAGTTTAAGGATAACATATTCCTTATTTGAAAGACTACTCCGAAACTGTGACGTCTCGTGACATAAAAATGGCAAGATGCCACCAAACTCGATAATGACTTTACAATGATATTGCAATAATTATTTCATACCGCCAAGAGGATAACGCTATCGTGACATTTATATAACTAAAGTAACGTTGAAACTGGACATACAAAACCAATGAATCTCGCCGCGATGATGAGTCTCGATGTGACGTCACCATGATGTAACGAACAGTTATATACATGAGGTCATTATCGCGGCGACATGATGTCATCGGGACTCATCGGCGATTTTAAGAAATCAGTTAAGCCTTATACAATCAAACCCTGATAAGACGCCTCCATCCAATTGGGGACGATTTAGGCGGCTAATCGGGTTGGAAGTTTATCCAAAACACGTGTGGTATAGAAATGAAAATGAACTCCGAATTTATTAAATTTAATATAAAATACAGTACATTTATATTTTACAACCAAACTTAACATTTCTAAAAAACCAGGCTAAACCAGGCTTAAAAAGTCACATGATTAACTGTTGAAACTCAAAAACGTTACCATTTAGACTATATGTTCATTTCGACTTGTTTCGAGGTCCCCCTATCAGTACACAAAATTTTACGACAAAGCATTTCTTCACTCTGTATACAATATTGATGAACTTCGGGATGTGAGTCACCTTTGGAGTCACTTTACATGCCCTTGGCGGATTAACGAGGACAAATACAAAATCAAAAGGAATGTTTGTTTAGACATTTCTACTGGCGGATGGCAGATGGCATCTTATCGGTGTTTCATTCCATTAACATAGGGAAGATCCGTTCCGCCAAATTTCTTGGCCGTAAGCGAGGGTGGCGGATTAACGAGGGGCGTTTTATAGGAGTTTGACTACTATTCTTACGCTATTAACAATTAGAGCCATCTATTGGCAATAATATTAAACTACAATTTTATTTTCTTAATTTTTAAATTAATTAATATCGACAAAAAGTTTTAACATGGCAGAAATCCGAGGAGTAGACCTTTCTAACGATACCATAGTTACAGGAATCTGTATAGGATTCGACCGCAAAAGAGATATCCATCCATCCAACCAACCAGTCAGCCACGTTTCACTTTTAATATATACGATGACGATATTTCATGTACAATCTTTTCACTTTAGCAGAATTATTATTTTCTAATATAGTATTAGATCTATTTTGTAGTGGTATCGGCACCTTGAAATATTTGAACACTAATTGAAGTATTGTACAGTATCAACACCTATTACAGAGAAAGCCTTCCATCCTTAAAATGACGTCACTAAAGGTAGACCACTGGCGATAGCTGGAAGACTTGATAGAACTTATTTTTCCAATGATTGGCATTTAGCCAGACATAACAGATAGGTTAGATTTTAAAAGAAAAAACGCGAAGAGATTCAAAGCAATCAACACGCGAGATATCATATTCTATAGTAAAATATCACGTGATACAATATTCTAAGTTGTTTATAAAATATGTAATTTCAAGGCACTAAAATCAAAATTTTGAAAATTTACAGAATTGACATAATAAATGATGAACAATAACAAAATTGTAAAATAATAACTACTTTATTGGCAGCCATGAATATAATTATACATTTTATAAAGAAGTATTTTTTTAATGAAAAATTATACTTTCTAAGGTAAAAAACCTTGAAATGATGCCAATGAGGAAATAATGATCAAATATAAAGTTTTAAAAAATTTCAAAGTAATTTTGCGTAACTTCATTTATGTCCTTGAATCTTAATGCAACTAATGCATATGTAATAACATATTTAGATTATTCTTCCTTATGTCAAATGTAAATCTATTAAAGAATAAATAAAAGATTTTATCATATTAAATAAATGAGAAGTAAATTTGTTACGAATATTGAATTTTATTTCTAAATTCTGATATCTGCCTGCGTTTTAAATTAATGTTTATTGTTATTAAAAGTAATTATTTAAAAATTTAAATAAATGTAAAGGGCAACTGAATAACATAATATCCATTATAAAATTCAATGATAAAAATTATGTCAAGGCTGTTAATTTCATTATGAAATAAATGAATTGAATGAACAATTCTAGTTTTTAATAAGGGTCAGCCTATTCATTGTTTAAAAAGTAAGTTTTTTTTTAATTTGGATTATTGAAAAGAGTATCCTATTGTTAATTGTTTTATTGTGTGACTTTCAATTGAAGTTTTTATAATGCAATCCCGGAAATAACTAAAATCATCTACTTTCTAAATGGGACCTTTATTTTCAATTGATTAAAGTCAAGAATTTAAAATTTAGTGGGCCCTGTAATGTCGACTTAGCGGCTTTGGCTTTTACATCGCCAATAAAAACTAAATTAATTAATTAAAAATTCAAGTTCTATTTTCTTCATATCCCTGTAAATGAGACAGGAAACGAGTTGCAAACTCCAATAATAGTTGTAGAAAACCAGGTAACCACATTTTATTCAATATTTGAACACTAATTGAAGTATTGTACAGTATCAACACCTACTATAGAGAAAGCCTTCCATCCTTAAAATGACGTCACACAAGGTAGACCACTGGCGATAGCTGGAAGACTTGATAGAACTTATTTTTCCAATGATTGGCATTTAGCCAGAAATAATAGATAGGTTAGATTTTAAAATTAGTATCAATAATAATAATAATCAATAATATGCATTTTGACGCAGATTTAAATATTTTATAAACTAAATTGAATTATCAATAAAACATCATTTTAAATCAAATCACAATTTTATTAATATTTTATACATAATCAGGGGACTAAATATTTTATATACACAGTACAAATAAATACATGTACAGTATAGTATATTTGACAAACAAAATATTTCAGAATTTACAATTTTCAAATTTGTTATATTAAAAATGTATGTTTTTATACTTGCATTTCAAGATAAATTAAACATTACAGAATCAAAAGTGTTATAAAAAAATTTGTTAAATGTTTGCAACTTTGTCTTTTTGTCAACTGTAAAAATGTCTTTTTTCATGCTGCAATAATTTTTCAAGAAAGTGTTTGTTGAAATCCACAAAATTTTTCAGCACACTGAAGGAAGTATGGTTCAGTGTAGTGAAAAAACTTTGATGGCATTTAATTCATGTCATATATGAATCAAATGTCAACAAAGCTTCATATTCCTGAAGTTCACTTAGAGTTATATCAAGAACTCTTTATTACTTCATTTAAAAAAATTTGATTCATATTCTTTCGACACTAACTTTTGAATTATAATAAAATTGAAAAGCATTAAGAGTCTGGGTATGGGTAACACAATCTACCTCTATCTAATTTTTTTATATGCAGGTATCTCTCCTATAACACGGTTTTTACTTAAAACATTTAGAAAATTACGTTTACTCTTCTACCACACAAAACATTTTATTAATTTTTTTGTAAATTCACACTTGTAATGATTACATTTTATATGCATATTGTATGTCTAGGAACATACAATATGCACATAAAATGCAATCATTGGGAAATGCTTCTACCACACAGAACATTTTATTAATTTTTTTGTAAATTCACACTTGTAATGATTACATATTGTAATGATATGCATATTGTATGTCTAGGAACATACAATATGCACATAAAATGCAATCATTGGGAAATACTTTGCTAAAATTAGCCATAAATGCAATTTCGCTAGTTGCGGTGAGAAGGACGATATGCAGTCTATTTTCAATTTCGACTTGAAATTAATTAATTGGCGACCATTGAGTATTTTGTGTTCTCAACGTTCAGTTCTTGGATAAAAATAAGTTTCTATTCTTCAATAGAGGAAGGTGAAAGAGAAGAAAAACGTTTTAATTTATAAATTTTTTTGGGTATATGTGTTAAAGACAATTGTTTTCTAGTGAATTATAGCGGGTTAGATTACAGATTTTGTAAAAAGAGTGGAAGATACGCAAAATTTAAATGCATAAAAAGTTCAGAAAGTGAAATTGATATTGTTAAAGAAAAAACGTTCTCGTTTTAACGAAACAGTGGTAACGAAGACATAATTATTAAATGAATGTTATATAGGCTGTATACTTTTTCTTTCCTTTTGTTTTACGTATAATGTGTTAAAGACAATTGTTTTCTAGTGGATTATAGCGGGTTAGATTACAGATTTTGTAAAAAGAGTGGAAGATACGAAAAATTTAAATGCATAAAAAGTTCAGAAAGTGAAATTGATATTGTTAAAGAAAAAACGTTCTCGTTTTAACGAAACAGTGGTAACGAAGACATAATTATTAAATGAATGTTATATAGGCTGTATACTTTTTCTTTCCTTTTGTTTTACGTATATTGTTTTTTTAGGGTCTTACATATATATTTTTCTTTCTTTATGATTCATGTTATTAATATTCTTAATAAAAATTAAGTTTCTTATGTGGAATTAAAGAAAGTTATTTGTTTTTAATTGGTTTTGGAACGTAACTCACCTTTTTATATCTGCTCTAGTTCTTATATAACACGGTTTCAGACAACACGATGTTTTTAGGAAGGATATCTGTATTGTGTTCATGATATCAATTCCAGTAGTCTGTCAATAACTACGTTTCTCTTTCAATATATGCATTTTCGCTTTCTTGAGAACATAAGTTAGCAGCAAGAATTCATGCATAAAATTTTCAAAATCTTGTTCACAAATGTTTGCAGAAAAATTTTGAAAATTCTCTGTGTCAAGATCAATTCTGGGTTTAATAATAGTACAATTAGAGAAAATTTTAACACCTACATCCAGGGCCGCCGAGAGAAATTTTTGGGCCCATGACAAGTCTGTGGTTAATAATAGTACAATTAGAGAAAATTTAACACCTACATCCAGGGCCGCCGAGAGAAATTTTTGGGCCCATGACAAGTCTGTGGTCCAGGCCTCACTTAAATAGCATTTTGGTTTAATAAAAAAAAATCATATAAAACATTAAACATTTATTTAAAAAGATGTTCAAAAATAAATTCAAAATTCGATACATTATATATCATACAAAATACAAACGTTAAATAAAAAGAGAATTTTTAAATTTTTATGGCCTAAAATTTTAAAAACCTTCGATGAGGGATGAATAAAAATTTTAAAACCGTCTATCAAAATTCTGTTATATTGGCAATAGTTTATTTTGGCATAACTGCTTTGGGTGTAAACAGTGCGCTCTTGTGGCGGCCTGCAAACTATCGGACACGTTATGTGACATGTCGGGGCTCGACAGTCGGGCCCTTTTCGATGCCGGGCCCGGGACAAAAGTCTCGGATGTCACCCCCTCTCGGCGGCCCTGCCTACATCATCAAACTTATTTAATTTCAGCAGCATTCTTATTTTGTTCTCCACTTCATAAATTTGCCTTACATTCTCAGAATACTATGAACAAGCCATTTGCTTGTAACAACCAAATTTAGATTTAATGGATCTGTTTGAAACTTATTAGGCAAAATCAGTGCCGTGCCTAGAAATTTGCCCAGATGCTACCGAAACGGGCAGAGTTAAAACCATCCTAAGTGCGACAAATAAATTAGAGAATGTGCCTCGAAGATTGTTAAAAATATATTAAAGCAAGTTATATGGATGAATCAATGTTTTCTGCTTTTATATGTATCATTACAGATAAAATTGCATGAAATAAATCCTGTCCATCAATATCGGATTTTTTTCTTTGCACATCAGTTAATTTCAGATGACTTTGCATGATTCTAATATTTATCTTCGCGTAAAATATTAATTCAGTTAATTATTTCGTAAATTGACGTTAGAATTGATTTTTATTTTTTAAGTTTATCTTTATCAAATGAATAGAATTTTCAAATGTACATATTAAAAGAAATAAATTTCCTTTTATTTCCTTTTATTGGTTTTTAATTTATTTTATATCTTGTTTTATGTTTTCGACATTCACTTTGGCCGCCCCTGACTTTGGCCGCCCGTGTGCGATGCACGCCTTGCACCTATGGCAGGCCCGGCTCTGGGCAAAATATAACTAAGATACAACTCTTCTGTGCAATATCTTGTTAATTTTATAACAGCATAAGTTGTAAGAAGTAAGGCAGTGTGTGTCTCTGTTGTCAAAATGCCTGTTTGCAAATAAGTTTTCCAATGATCCATCATGGTTAGACCATGACATGAATTCATAGAGAAAATAAAGCTTTTCATCATTGGAACATGCAATGAGTGGTTCCACAAAAAGATCTAATTTATGTGTAGGGCCTACTTTAAAATATTTTTGACATTTATTATGTTCCACCACTTGTATATTATTTCCAGGAAATCAGCGCTCCTTGATAATTTGGCAAGAAGTGCATGCTGCTACACTGACGCAGCCCTTCAATTACATGTGGGTTAAAAATCTGTAAAACAAGCTTTACATTTTGGCGTTTCAGGTTATTTGAATTTAATGCTTTAAATGTCAAGTCATAACCATATTTAACTAACTTATCCATTTCTTTAACTCGCAGCTGCTTTAATGCAGAAAAAGCTGCAGCTATAATATGGTTGTGATTTATGAAAAATGGATAGTATAGTATTTGAATTAATTTGCTCTGATTAATCAAGTTACGCGTTTTAACAGATGAATATCAATGACATAAATTAATAGTCTTTTACAAAATTACTTATATGCAGTGCTCAACTTAAGGTGATGAAGAGAATAATGATATTGTTTTCTATTAATTTAGTAGTTTCCAAACTTTTTGTGTCTGTGACCCCCTTTTTTCCATAAAAAATTGGTACACCATGCTCAACTTAAGGTGATGAAGAGAGTAATGATATCGTTTTCTATTAATTCAGTAGTTTCCAAACTTTTTGTGTCTGTGACCCCCTTTTTTCCATAAAAAATTGGTACACCCCCTCATTTTCATAACAGTCTAAATTTTATAAATACTTTCCACTTAAAATTTAATACTACAATTTACAATTAAAGTTCTTATACATAAAAATATATATTTATTATGGTGTAATAATTTTTAATACAATTAAATCCTATAAAAATAATGAAAAATAGAATACATGTTTAATGCAACAAAATATTTAATACATGTTTAATGCAACATAATATTTAAATAAAGTGGGCTTGTTTTTCGGCACAAATTCTCTCAAATCGGGATATCATTGAAGGTATTGCTACTCGCAATTCTTTTTTAATCACTAAACGAGATCGATATTTTTGACTTTAATTAATTTAAATACTTTCCACTTAAAATTTAATACTACAATTTACAATTAAAGTTCTTATACATAAAAATATATATTTATTATGGTGTAATAATTTTTAATTACAATTAAATCCTATAAAAATAATGAAAAATAGAATACATGTTTAATGCAACAAAATATTTAATACATGTTTAATGCAACATAATATTTAAATAAAGTGGGCTTGTTTTTCGGCACAAATTCTCTCAAATCGGGATATCATTGAAGGTATCGCTACTCGCAATTCTTTTTTAATCACTAAACGAGATCGATATTTTTGACTTTAATTAATTAAAAACAGCTACTGCAGAAAGTTTCTGGGTACATGAATTGTATGTATTTACAATCCTTTTGCTGATTCATTTTTTCTCAACACCAATTTGAATTTATTTTTTACTTGTTTATCTTAAAAATGATGCTTTTGTTAATTCTTGCGTGCGCCCTAATCGGGTGCACCCCACAGTTTGGAAACACTGTATTAATTGAATTGTTGTAAGTGCTAATGCAGATAACTTTAAATCAAATATCTTCCAATCCAGTAATTGGAAGATATTGGATTTCTTTCGGTAATTATTTTACGCAAATGTACATGCAAATGATCTTCTGTAATATTTCGTACTGGTAAAATATGTACAACATCCTAAAAAGTGGAAAGCAATTGCTTGTACCATAAAAACATGAGCACCATTTGCTACCACTTCAGGATCAAGTGAATTACTAACAATATCCCCACCTTTAAAATCAAAAGCAGATTTAAAATGTACTTCATCCATAAATAGGATTATAGTCTTATCTAAATCAGACAAACTCTTGAATTTCATTCTAATATACTGCCAAAAAAGCTGCTCATTTTGTTCTTTAGATGAATTTGTTTCAATTCTAGTGCAAAAGTGCTTGAGTGTGTTTGGATGGGGCATTATGATATCGTCGGCCGGATGGCCGCGTGGGAAAGCTTCGGCTTACCACCCTGGAGGATCTGGGTTCAAATCCGGGTCCCACACCTCCCTCTTTAGATGGATTTGTTTCAGTTCTTGTGCGAAAGTGCTTGAGTGTGTTTGGATGGGGCATTATGATATCACTAGTATTGCGTACATTTCTGTAAGCATGTGAAGATATTGAAAAGAACAAACTAGAAAGTATATGATATCACCAGTATTGCGTACATTTCTGTAAGCATGTGAAGATATTGAAAAGAACAAACTAGAAAGTATCAGTAAATTGCTAGTATATTCATATGTATGCTTTTTATCTCCAAACTTATTGATCTGTTCTTGTAAAAATGAAATTGAATGTTCTTTGTAAGATATTTGCAATTTTAAATTGTTTAGAAGTTCATCAATAATGTTCATTATGAAATCCACCTTTGCACAAAACTTGAACCCAAACTGGAAACTGCTTCAATAAATACTGTATAGAGAATTCATTGAAATTGCTACAATGAAATAGAATTTTAAATTGACCTAACTTTGTGGTAGATGTGTTTGCCATGAACAATGAAACTTGTAAATTACTATTTACTCGAATATATTTGAATAACTTAGAAATATTCCTATCCTCCATGTTCAATTCATATATCAATACTACATTTCCAGTTCATCAAGGATTGTAATTAAATATCTGCAGTTATATTCTTGCTCAGATAGAATGCTCTCATCTATGGCTGTTCATTTTCTGACCGTTTTCTTCTGTCATCTGGATTTTCTCGGTTTTTTTTTTTTTTTTTTCGTTCAATTCACATATCAATACTACATTTCCAGTTCATCAAGGATTATAATTAAATATCTGCAGTTATATTCTTATTCAGATAGAATGCTCTCATCTATGGCTGTTCATTTTCTAACCGTTTTCTTCTGTCATCTGGATTTTCTCGGTTGTTTCTCTCTGAGTTGGACAAATATTCTAGACTTTGTGACAATATTTTGTAATAAATATTTTTCTTGAATCGAGGAAACTTCAAAAGAGATTCTCGGTTGTTTCTCTCTGAGTTGGACAAATATTCTGGACTTTGTGACAATATTTTGTAATAAATATTTTTCTTGAATCGAGGAAACTTCAAAAGAGGCTTTAATAAGTATTCCAGTCTTTTCATCATATTCTTCTATATGATAAATGATATCTTTTTCTAGAACGGTGGTCCGCAAATTTTTGAGACGAAAGAGCAAAACCTGTTCCTCATAATAATTTAAAAGTTATTCGAGAACCATAAATATATTTTTACAAATAAAGAAAATTTAAAGTATTATTATAACAAGTTATAATATTAATTATATCGGCGGCCCAATGGCCAGTGGTAACGCAGTGGTAACGATTGCCACTCAGGAGGACCCGGGTTCGTGTCCCGAGTCTGGTGTCTCCTGAAAAGTTTTTTCGGGGTGCTGGTCCCGGCCCGGCGATTCCCGTCTTTCACCATCCGGTCCCCCTCCACGGGTGTGGGTGCAGCCCGTGGTTGGAACTGGTCAATGGCCAGTGGTAACGATTGCCACTCAGGAGGACCTGGGTTCGTGTCCCGAGTCTGGTGTCTCCTGAAAAGTTTTTTGGGGGTGCTGGTCCCGGCCCGGCGATTCCGGTCTTTCACCATCCGGACCCCTCCACGGGTGTGGGTGCAGCCCGTGGTGTGAACTGGCCCCATCTCTTAATAATCTTACTGATTGGTGAAGCGGTGTAACATATGCAAAAAAATATTAATTATATCTTTATTAAATTGAAGAAAAAAATCACAAAAAATCAAATAAAAATTTCTCTCATTGGTTTTAATCAGTGTAAGCAATGATTTTGCATTTTTGTAACAAAAAAAAAATCACATAAAAATTTCTCTCATTGGTTTTAATCAGTGTAAGCAATGATTTTGCATTTTTGTAACAAGTTTCTATAAGTCCAAATTGTAGCTAGACGTTTTTAATTTAAGACACGATTCCAAGTTAGGATTAGTAATTTGCTTCCTCAATTTTCATTTAATGAAATTGATATTAGAAAACGATTGCTCACATACATATGTAGACACGAAGAAGTTTGTAGCTAGACGTTTTTAATTTAAGACACGATTCCAAGTTAGGATTAATAATTTGATTCCTCAATTTACATTTAATGAAATTGATATTAGAAAACGATTGCTCACATACATATGTAGACACGAAGAAACTGAGAGCACCAAATACAAATTTTTTCAATTCATGAGTCCGGAAGATTATTTCAAGTATTGAAAACCATTGAGTCTGCCTTCTATAAATATTTTATAGTAATCTGCTTGTGCTGTGAAATCAAACTGCATTTTTATTCTTTCAGTTCTTCTTTTTCGGTATCAAGACGTTCAAATTTGGACTCCATAAATGTTTTTGCTTCTCAAGTCCAGCAATTTTATTTCAAAATTAGCCGTAACTAAGTTGCAGAAACAGCAAAGCAACACGGACTCCACGTTCGCGTAACTGCACTAACTACAGGTATCTCCCATAGATTCTCTGCTTTCACATTACTCCATTGCCAGCATTGCCTTGACCAATAGAGGGCCCCTGTGCATTCACTTATTAGTCACTTTGTTTGGCTGCCCTGTCTATCATGTGCTCAACTATCCCCTCCATTCCCCCCGTATATCCCCATCTGTGCTTGCTTTCCACTCCCTGACGTCACCCATCGCGCATTTTAGTGCCACGAAATTTTGCGAGATTTATAAAATAAATGAAATCACCATTATGTAATTAAAAAATGTATAAATGGAATTATGATAGTTTTATTTTCATTTTCAATTTTATTTCAGAGCCAGCATCGCGCATTTTAGTGTCACGAAATTTTGCGAGATTTATAAAATAAATGAAATCACCATTATATAATTAAAAATGTATAAATGGAATTATGATAGTTTTATTTTCATTTTCAATTTTATTTCAGAGACGCAGTTTGCCGACCCCTGTTCTAGAAAATTCTGTTCACATACCTGGAAAATCAAATTACATAAATTTTTGTTTATAGATTATCAACTTTGCAATAAATAAACACCAATAATTGGTGTTTATTTATTGCTATAAAGCTCTGCTGTAGATAATAGCAATATTCATTATTGCTATTATCTACATCAGAGTTTTCCAAACCTTTTCTCATGGAAACACTGACTGCACTAAATAATAGAACACTTTACTATATATACAGATATATTATTATACTTTCATATTCAACTTGACCACTCAGTTAATCCCACCAATTGAATGAATAACTTCTTCCAAATCAGGATTTTTTCTCCGCTATAGTTGACAGTGCTGCATTACCACAGAATTCAATTAAACCTTTTCTTTAAAAAATTTAATTGTTTATTATATTTTATAAACACTCTTCTAGGGCCGGATGGCCGAGTCGCTGTCGGCGTGCCACGCAGGAGGACCCAGGTTCGCGTCCCGGGTCTGGTCCTCGGTTTTTTCGGGATGCTGGGCCCAGGCCGGCGATCCCTGTCTTTCACCATCCGGCCCCTCTCCACGGGTGTGGGTGCAGCCCATGGTTCGAACTGGCCCCGCCCCCTTAGTAATCTCCCTGATTGGAAAGGGGGAGTAAAATTTGCAGAAAAACAAAACAACACTCTTCTAGAATAAATTAGTGTTCTTTCCGAATCTTGGCTTATATTGGTTTTACGAAAATTAATTTTTTTTTTATATTCACTCAAGTGATATAACAATTGTATTTTCATTCTTTAATCTCTTCTTTGAACTCATTTTCCTATTCTAAACTACTTTCTTCATCTTATATTTCCTAGTTCAAGATCACTTCATTTCTCTAAAATTACTTTATTCATTATCTGAAAAATAATATAGTAATTGTCTTTAAAAACATTCAGTTTCATCATACTTTACAATTAATCAGATATCCTTATCAAAATCTGTATACTATGTATAAAATGCAATCTTTGTCTGTTTCGCTTAGGATCCCTCATCGTTGCATCTCTCAAAACCAAACTATACTTGGAGATTTCCAGTGGCACCGTGGTAACATAGGCTATCCCGGACAGAGGTTGCCCAGAAATTGGAACATTTTTAGGAGACAAAGAAAATATATTCATTTAAATCTTTCGTCCTGCATAGACTCCCATACCTCTAAACCTCTCGGGATTAAACTGTGCAAAATTTCCTGTGGGCCTGTGAACAACTTAGGTTATTTTGGGTCGAGATTGCCTCAGAAGTTACGGTATTTTGGAGTGGCAATGAAAATACCTTCATTTAAATCCTTTAGAATTTATATTGGAATCCAAGTTGACGTCATCGTGACATAAAAGTGAATGCCATCATGATGACGCTACAATATATAACAGGGCTGTACAAAAGGCGGCCTGCCAAGCCATTTTCTGCGGCCCGCAAGGCTTTCACGATTTGTGATATAATATTATTTTTTTTTTCTGCGGCCCGCGAAGCTTTTACGATTTGTGATATAATATTACTTTTAATGTTCTTTCCACTTTTGTTTATTATCTTTTTTAATATATTGATAAAAAGAATTCTAAAATTGAATTATATTAACTCAATTAATTAATTGCTCTTAATTATTAGTAATTATTTGATGATTAACAAGCTATCAATGACATCACACTTTTATAACTCTTAATTATTAGTAATTATTTGAAGATTAACAAGCTATCAATGACATCACACTTTTATAAGATTTTCAATCACGTCAATTTTAGTTTTAGTTATTTCAGTTTAAAGTTTTGAATTGTGACTATTTTAGTTATTTTTTGGTTTCTAACACTCACCATTTCAGTGGTTGTGTGACCGTTGTTGTAAGATTCTGTTTTAATTTTATTTTACTGTTTAATTTAATTTAATTTTACGTTTTAATTTAATTTTATTTTACCACGAGTTCGTTGCATTTGTGAAATGAGTGAGAAAAAACGTAAAATAGAAAATGAAAATCGAGTATATTACGATGGGAAAATGACTTTTTTCATAACAAATCACATGGGTAAACTGCTTTGTTTAACGAATGTTTTTTCTAAACTTTTGTGATTTTGGTCGGAAAGTAATATCAAAGTTTGGTAGTACTTATTTGTGTGTAAGTGCCTTTTCTAACAGAAAGATATTTAAGAATCGATTCAGAACTTGCCTTAGAGATTCTTCTTTTATATATTCTGCGGATAGCTACAACAGGAATGGTTGCAAATATCCAGCCCTGGTAAATGCCGCTGCCCGCCCTCATTTATCACATTAAATAGGTGCATACATACTTTTTTTATATTTTTTAACTGTTTAAATTTTATTACTTTTGTTAACATGTTTATTGGATGCAATCTGATAAATATAATTTTGTAACAAGGTTTGTTAATCTGGAAATAAAATTGGTTTCCAAATAGCGTTATATTTATGCGTTCATATTTATTGGATGCAATCTGGTAAATATAATTTTGTAATAAAGTTTGCTAACTGGAAATAAAATTGGTTTTCAAAAAGTGTTATATTTATGCGTTCCGTTTGTTGAGACAATACCGTATCAAGTACCAAAGCCCCTTCCCCTTTTTGAAACTGCGGCCCTCCATATCTCTAGTAAACACGGTTATGGCCCTCGTGTTCATTATAATTGGACAGCCCTGATATATAACATGAAATCATCGAGCTGCTAACATTATCTGCTACAATAAGCTGATTAAATTAATGCTAAAGCCAAGATTCCAAATGCCGTAATAAATAAATTATTTGATACAATGATACTTCTGCATAGTTCATCAATTTATTATTCATAATGTCTATAAATTTATATGGCCCGGGATCGGACTTGTTGAACCTCATGTTTCAAACTTCCAGTTGGCTCACTATGGTTGTTAGTCAGTCTGTGGTGGGTTCTAAAAGTAGAATTGCCAAAATTACCTGTATAAGCGTCTTAATTCACACTAATCTAATTTATAATTAACTAATTAAAATTTAAAATTTATTAGACGACTACTTAATACTAATTAAAATTTTTTATTATTAGTCATGGTGCTCAATATCAAGATATCATATGTTGATGCATAAACTGTGTTATGTATTAAAAATTCCCCGAGCATCACCAGGTAACGTGGCCAATTATAATTATTATTATATGAATATTATATACAAAAATGTCTTTCAATCGTTATGTTAAACAAATATGTTCCGTTAAGCCCTATGATGTTTATATAGCATATAATTTGAAATGTTTTGAATAATATCTAATTTAGATATTGTTTTATATTTTACATCACTTTACATCATCTACGTGCGAAATTCGTTGCACTTTCTTCTTTACAATATTAATTTGCTTCATTGTAAAATAAAAGAAGTTCCTGAAAAACTAAAATTGCTTACTTTCCGAAAGTGGCATTTATTTTTCATCTATTTACCATTTGGAATCCGTTTATTTTGTGTCAGTTTTAACGTTAATTTAGCATAAATGTCATGTCGTCGAGATGAGACGTCATTATGGAGGAATAAATTATCGATGTTTCGTGATGTCATCTATTGCTAGACACGATGACATCATATCGGGATTTTAACATCAGTGTGCTCTACATATATTAATGTGCTTATTCATATTAAGATTTTGATAAAAATGAAATTCTATCCTGAATTTCATTTTTATCAAAATTAAACTATTGTATAAGATTAAAAGATGCGGTATCGAAGTGTCCTTTAGTGACAGAATATCACTACTGAATTTTATGAAAATTTGCTAATTAGTTCTAATTAATTCAAAAGTCATTAATGGGGATACAAATAGACATAGGCCCTATGCTATAAGCCTCTATTTCCTTGGAAAGTAGGCTAATAATCTTATCATATACAATATTGAACTTAATAAAAATTGTAATCAATTTGCTAAATCATGATGTTTTCATTTTTCACTTTCACTTTCACTTTTGTGATCAGTGTGATTATTTATCTATTTGTTCCTTTCTGAACTATTGAAGCAATCTCAAAGTTAATGTTCGTTTTATAAAAAATGCTTCTATATTTGCTTTTTTGAACTTTTAAAATTATACAAATTGTAAAAATATATGTAGGTTTTTAATTATTAGAAATACTGAACGAAAATATTAAAATGATAAATTTAATGATGAAACTTTTTATATGTAAATAAATTTCTGTGTGCAGCTATGACCCTATGTGATAAGATGGAATGTCTAAGTTGAAAGCAAAAAACAGGCGAATATTTTAAATTTATATATTGAAATTTATATACAGTATTGATTTATATATTATAAGTTGTAGCTATATTAATTTTTCAGTAAAAACTTTCTGAATGAATAGACTTATCATATTCTATCAGTTGTAATTTTAATTGGGAATTCCGCTTTAATAATAATTACAAAATTTAACTAAAAATATATGTTACTGTCAAAACCCGATTTGCCTAGTTGAAATTAGTTTGAACAAAGCGCGTTCGTGAATACTAATATTAACTAGTCAATATTAGAATTCACTAAGACATTTTTTAGGGAAAACTGAAATTGACGGAAAAATTGCTTTGTTTGCAATTATTTACAATTTTTACTAGTTAAAAGCTGTTAATTAAAGGCTTTCGATTTGTTCAGTTTATGAAAAACCGATCTTTTCATTCTGGAATAAAACAATCGCCCTATCGAGCCATGTTCGGGATAGACCCAAGAATAAGACTCGCAACTTCAGCATTGCTATCAGATGTTCTCGAAAACATTGATGAGGATGAACTCCAGAGTGTCATCGAGGAGATGAATGCGCGACAGAACGAAGCTGAGATCCCTGCTGAAGAAGAACATGAGACTGGTCCTAGTGGAGTTTACATCACATCAGCCAGGAAAGAAGCTCACGAAAATTTGTTTAAACAGAGCAAGAAAATGAAATCCCTATCCCCTGTTGAAGTAGGAGATAATGTCATAATCCCAATCCCGGATATGGACAGAAGTTCTGTCCATATTCGGGATTTTTGATATTGTCCGTATCGAAAACCTTCCTTTGTTCTGTGACAGAACAAAGGCAGATTTTCGAAATGTCATCGGAGTTGTGTTAGAAAAAAGGAAGATTTGCACAAGCTCCGAACTAAACATGGAAAGGTGGATACATTATATTGCAGGTAGGTTTTGTATCTTTAATGTATTTGTTACTATTTAGAGAACGCCCAAAATATGATTATGAAAAAATATCTTTTGTAGGTCGAAATATCTTTAACATTTGTCGGGAGAAGTTTCTGATGCCCGAAGAGGTATTAGATTTCTTTGAGGATGGCAGCTTGGAAACCGGCGATGGCACCACAACAGTTCACACGTTGTGTTTGCGAGAAAAATTGCATTTCGAAAAGGTGCTTGCTCAAGAAGAAAGGAATTCTCTGCAACTCTAAATATCATAACAGTTTTTCATGCGGAAACTGGATATACAGTACATCCTAAATATGTTTCTTCTCTAAATTTCAGTTAATATGTTCATAAATATATTTCTTTTGTAGATTTCAGTTACTAGGTTTTTATTTTCCCCCTAACGCATGACGGCCGGATGGCCGCGTGGTAAAGCTTTGACTTACCACCCTGGAAGATCCGGGTCCCACACCTCCAGTTTTTCAGGAGGGGTCCGGGCCCGGCTCGTTGAACCCCATCCTTCAACCATCCGGTTGACCCCATCATGGGTGTTGGCCAGCCTGTGATGGGTTTTATAAGTGGCCGCCGCCAGATACAGAATATCCCATGAGGATATGGCGGTTTAATCTAACTAACCAAACCAAACCAAACCTAACGCATGATTGCACGATAAGGAAGATATCAGGTTTATCCTCATAAAAGAAATTTTAGATAATACTAATTTTCACTAGACATATCGAGTTTTAACTAGAGAAGTTTTAGTGAAACTAGAAGTTTCTAATAGATGTAGTGAATTCTAGCATTGACTAGTTAATACAGTACTCACGAACAGGCCAGTCCAACTAGTTTCAACTAGTAAAATTGGGTATATATGTAGATGTTATATATAGATACATATAACATCTTAAAATATTTATCTAGTCCAACTAGTTTCAACTAGGAAAATTGGGTATATATGTAGATGTTATATATAGATACATATAACATCTTAAAATATTTATATACAGCAGCCTGATATACAGTATATAATATAAATATATATATATGTGTGTTTTATAATATACATAAGTTATATAGTATATATATTATGTAGGCCTATATATCCAATTAAAATATTTAATATACAAAAATAAGCCAAATATATTATTAAAAAACAGAATCATTGAATTTAAAGTAGGAAAATGCTAGGAGATCTAGGTGCACCAGCATTTTCCTTCTTTGGCTAGGAGCCTCTGATTTTCAAAGACCTGTTATCATCACTGCATATTATGTTGAGTAGGAAACACTTTGCAAAGTTCGAGACAGCATAACTGCAAAGATTTTGCACAAATATTTCTTTTTTTTTTTTTTTGTTACTTTTTATAGTATTTTGTCTATTCCATCTATCGTCGATATTGATTTCAATGCAAATCCAACGTTAAATCAGAAACAATCAGAAACGACGATCACTCGATTTTTCATATACAGTCGATTCCGCTTTTTTGGGCCAAATCTCAAAGAACGGAAACCAAACTAATAAACTAAATACATAAAACAGTCGATTCTGCTTAATTGGACCACCAGGCCAAATCTCAAAGAATGGAAACCAAACTAATAAACTAATACATAATATTATTATTAATACAGTGGATTCCGCTTAACTGGGGCAACGCATAATTGCGCCAAATCTCAAAGAACGGAAACCAAACTAATAAACTAATACATAATTTACTTTATTGGGACAGTAGCAAAAAAGGAATTTAGAAATTTTTGACATATTTTAGGGATATTTCAAAAGTATGTCAACACTACGTTCACTATTATTTAGAAACACTAACGTGATGCGAATCAATTATCTATTGTTGTGCGTCTGGTCAAAAGCCGTTGAGCAATGCGATCTAAGAGATGTCTGCGAAGAAGCAATTTCCCCATTTTTCGTCTATCTCTCTTGTAAGTATGTAAGTATGTTACGTTCACTATTATTTAGAAACACTAACGTGATGCCGAATCAATTATCTATTGTTGTGCGTCTGGTCAAAAGCCGTTGAGCAATGCGATCTAAGAGATGTCTGCGAAGAAGCAATTTCCCCATTTTTCGTCTATCTCTCTTGTATTGTAATTTTTATATTTCGTCTATCCCTCTTGTATTGTAATTTTTAGGAGATCTCAAATAATTTAAGAAATACTGTAACTGTATCTAAATTTCGTCGAAATCGATTGAACAATGCCTATAAAGTTGCAGATGAAATGATGAAGAAAAACGATTCTTCTTGCCCGAGATTTTCTTTTTTCAAACTGTTATTGTTCTTTTATTAATAGGATTTAGCATCAAATTTGGTAGTCGATATCTTATTGATTATTTTTCTCAGATATAATTGTCAGGTTGATAATATGTAACTTAGAACGAAACTTCAGCGAGCTGAATTTTATCTGTAATGATTCCTGTAATAAGAATCCGTTAATGATCATAGTACTTGTCTGAGTTCCGTGTCTCTTGATATTCTCGAAGTTATTTTTTAAATATTGTAAATGTAAAAATAAATTATAAATCAAGAAATGTATAATATTAATAATTTATCTATTGTCTGTAATGATTCCTGTAATAAGAATCCGTCAATGATCATAGTACTTGTCTGAGTTCCGTGCCTCTTGATATTCTCGAAGTTATTTTTTAAACATTGTAAATGTAAAAATAAATTATAAATCAAGAAATGTATAATATTAATTATTTATCTATTACCGAAACAAATATTATTGATTTACACTACAGTAAAGTCTCGATTATCCGAGGTAATATGGACTGAGGGTACCTCAGACAAGTTCAATGATAAGAAACAGAAACATCTAATACCGGATCCAAATGAAACAAAATCTTTATAAAGTAGCCTCCTGAAAAATCACAAATTCATTTTATGCTCTTATCGGATATAAAGGAACAAAGTTTAAACATTTTAATTAAAACAGGCACAGTAGTATGAAGTTTATATCATTTTTCCAAGGACACGAATTTTTAATTTTTCGTTATTAGCTAATGCTTACTCATTGTTTAAAGTAATTTTTATAGAAATATTACTATTATTTATCTATTACCGAAACAAATATTATTGATTTACACTACAGTAAAGTCTCGATTATCCGAGGTAATATGGACTGAGGGTACCTCAGACAAGTACAATGATAAGAAACAGAAACATATAATACCGGATCCAAATGAAACAAAATCTTTATAAAGTAGTCTCCTGAAAAATCACAAATTCATTTTCTGCTCTTATCGGATATAAAGGAACAAAGTTTAAACATTTTAATTAAAACAGGCACAGTAGTATGAAGTTTATATCATTTTTCCAAGGACACGAATTTTTAATTTTTCGTTATTAGCTAATGCTTACTCATTGTTTAAAGTAATTTTTATAGAAATATTACTAATCGTATTATTTCGAATAATCTGCTATTTTGGAATGATTAAAAATACGGAATTATAAAATATAATAATCATCAAAGTTTTTTTCGAAAATTCGAATAATATGGAAGGGTTGATAAATTATTATTAAATAAACTGATTTTAATATATTATCTTGATGGTGTGCGCACTATTTTCAGGTTAAACCTGTTTTCTGAATTTAATAACTTTTATTATATAAATAAAAAATGTCTTGCTTATACATATATTGATAGATTATGCTATGCATTATATACAGAGTGTCACGCAATGATTGGGACAAAATTAAACCATGAATTTCTTGCATAAAAATAATGAGAAAGCAGTTCTTATAAGCATAGACCAAAAACGCCGCATTTAAGAGAAATATGCATAATTTATAAAAATGCTTTTCCAAATATCTCAAAGAAAACGTGTTTAATTAATGAAATAAATTTAAAAACAAAATTGATGTCATAGTCTAAGATAGGAAATGTTAAAAAAACATAAGTTAGAAAACGTAATTAGAAACTACATTGCCAATTTTGTTTATTTAAATTTTTTTCATTAATCAAACAGATGTTTCTTTTACGATTTTTGTAAAAGCATCACTGTACTATAAAATGTGTATAGAGTATTTCTCCTAAATGCAGTTTATTTCAGCTTATGTTTATAAGAATTTGTTTCATTATTTTGATGTAAGAAATTCATGGTTGAAAAGCATTACTGTGCTATAAAATGTATATACAGTATTTCTCCTAAATGCAGCTTATTTCAGCTTATGTTTATAAGAATTTGTTTCATTATTTTGATGTAAGAAATTCATGGTTTGATTTTATTCTAACTTTTAGGGGATACCCTGTATATGTAACATAGACAAAATTTTGAAAATTCGATTGGTTTCAACTATTAAACAGAAACATCTAATACTAAATCCAAATGAAACAAAAACTTTATAAAGTAATCTCCTGAAAAATCACAAATGTTACTTTCTGCTCTTATCTGATATAAACGAACAAAGTTCAAATATTTTAATTAAAACAAGTACAGTAATACGAACAGTCTATAGTATTTTTCCAAGGACATGAATTTTTAATTTTCGTTATTAGCTAATGCTTACTCATTGTTTAAAGTAATTTTTATAGAAATATTATAAATCGCATCCTTTTCGAACATATCTATTATTTTGGAATGATTAAAAATACGGAAATATAAATATAATAATCATCAAAGTTATTTTTAATGGTATGACTTCTTTCTTGAATTTCTTAAAAACATCACTCAAACAATTCAACAGTTAATAGAGAATTAGTAATTTACACTATTAATTCCCTACTAACTTCTCATTCTCTACTATATTTTAAAATAAATTTAAACTCTAGATCAGTTAATCCTACTTCAAAGTTGAATTTAACAGTTTGATGCTTCTATTGTATTTCATGAAAATTAATAAAATCATTGAAAAATTATCAGAAAGAAATCTCGGATACTTGAATACTTCCATTTTAAAATAAGTAAAGTTACAATATTGGAAATTCTGCCATTTTCATGAAAATTAACTGAATAATTCAAAATTTATCATCAAAAATATAGATTGGAAGGATTTTTGCCAAGAAGGCAATAGATATCCCTGGGGAAAGGTCTTCTCTTTAATTAAAAATGACAACAGCATCATAGTGATTTTATAAGCATCAACTTTCTTTGAAAAATATGCTAAAAATTGATATTTTACGTTATAAAAATAAATAAATTTAAAATCAATTTTTCTTAAAAGTTTGAATTTTTTAAATCTCAAAGAAAGCTTCATATAACTGAATAAAAAGTTTTCTTTGAGATTTAAAAATTCACAATTTCTTTGAGATTTAATATACTTAATATTGCTAATTATATGCTCAATGCGTATAATATACATATGCATTGAATATATAATTAATAGATTTTTTATAATTTATCAGATATTTTTCAAATAATCAAAACAATTATTGTATACTATTTACTTTTCTTCAAGCAAACTGAAAAAAAGACATCTTTATTTTCTTTATAGAGGCTATGAAAGGAAAAATGTATTTAAGAATGCAAATAAATAGGATCAATTTTTATAAATCTGATTATAAAAACAAATATTTGCACGAAACATCTGTAAATTTTACCAAAGAAATTATTATTATAAATGAACATTTTGGTATTGAAATGATTATTTAATAAGATTGAAGATCTTAAAAAAATATTTAAAACGTTATATCAATTGAACGTCTTACTGTATTAGTAAGATAAAAATGGTTCGACTGATAAGTTCTGATTAAAAAAAAAATTGGATATAAAATTAAATCATAATAATTTATTGTTTTTGTTTGTCATTCTAAGAAACAATATTTTTTATTTCAAATACCATTAGGCTTTTAAAACAACATTTATTAGAATTATTAGTTATAAGCTTATATCATTGAAAATAAACAAACAACCATTAAATTCTTTCTGAGTATTTTTTATTATTTATAATTAGACTATAAATTATTCCTAATGTGATTTGGAAAATTAAGATGGATTCTAAGATGGTAAAACAATTGTTTAAATATCTTACCTATATGATGCATTCTTTAGAGCAGCGCTTCTCAAACCTTTCCACTTGGCGACCCCTTTTACCTGAGAAAATATTTTCGCGATCTGTGTATAGAGGTATATAAACTAGAAATACGAATTAAAACATTAGGTAAAATTTCTGCTACCGGCGATCCCCAAATTTTGTTACGCGACTCCATATGGGGTCGCGACCCACACTTTGAGAAGTACTGTTCTAGAGAAATATCAATATATCACTTAAAAGAAAATAATGAAAAATTCAAAATTTTTAATTTGACAAAAAGTATCTTACTAAATTGTTTTCTTGATAAGCATATCATACATTTTATTACTTATACATTATTCTAGCAATTATAGCTTGTATTATAAATGCAAAAAGAATTATCAACACGTTTAAAAATATTAAATCTTTTCTAGAGGCAAATGAATAGAAACCATTGATGAATAGTCTATGTCAAATTATGGAGTAGCTGAGGTGCCTTTTGTAGATTTAAAACTCGCGATCTATACATACATAAAATATGTTTAACACGCCATACCCCATCACTCATTTTGCTCCACCTTATTTTATATTAAATGATCAGTGAGTAAGATTAATCGTCAATATTAAGATAAAAAGAAATTTACTGATAGAATGCAGTCGAAGCCGGTTATAAGGGAATCGAGGAGACCTACACTTTTTGTCCCTTATAACCGATTTCCCTTATATCCGAATGCGCAACAAATCGGCGCGTCGTCGGGTGGGCAAAATATACATTGAAGAATTTTCAACTAGGATTGTTATTTCGGTTTTAATATCGGATATTTGAGTTGTGTAATTATTCGATTACCGGTTATGGATCTTATATCTGCGGTATACATAAAATGGGAAATAATTAATACTAGATATTATCCGCTCATTTATATGAGCAGAAATCCTGTCATTTAATCTCATAAACTTGGAGTATAACTAAAATTTCTACGAATTTATATAACAAATTATTAGGTGGCGCCATTTTTAGGGTACAGCGCCACCTGCGGATTTTGTCCTTTTAGAGGAACTACAATTATTATTAAGTGGCACCATTTTTAGGTTACAGTGCCACCTGTGGATTTTGTCTTTTTAGAGGAACTACAATTTTAATTTAATTTATTCATTAATATTTAAATTATTAATAATGACAAAAAATTTTGTGGTTGGGGAATAGAGAGAGAAAAAAAGCAACAAATTGGCTTTTTATTATGTTTTTATTATTTTTAAATAAATTACACTGATGGCCGGCCGAGGTAAAGCATAATGAAAAGTAGGTCATCACAAGGAAGAGTACAAAAAAAAAGGAAAAATTATCTCCCTTATAGCCGAATTTTCCATTATATCCGAATCTACTATATCTGACGAAAAATACACACAAAACAGGTTTTTCGCAGGGGACCGGACGCGTTTGTCTCTTATATCCGAACTCCCCTTATATCCGACTCCCTAATAACCGGCTTCGACAGTATTTGTTTTGATGTTTCGTTTATTCAGAAACAAACACTAAATAACACATATTGATTTATGCTCTATTCTGTCAAAACAATAAAATGCCTCGGGGAGGAATTTATATTAACTATTCATAGCTTGCATTGGATATAAAGGAAGTAGTATCTCTTTAATTAAATAAAAAGTAACTAAAAACATGAAATATTAAAAAACGTATAAACAAAAAAAAAGACTGTGGTTATTCTGAATTTATTCTTTCAACTACAATATCAAGAATAGAGGAATTAACATCGCAAATTGTGATAATAACATATAATATGTACATAAATATTTTAATATTATAATTATTATCAAGAATATTAATAATTTTTAGAAAATAAAATAAATTTAATAATTTTTTAATAAACACAATATCTTAATGTTAAATTAAAAATTCAATACAGTATTGAGAAAAAATAAATAAATAAAAATAAACACTGAAGCAAAATATTTCAATTGAATTTGAAAAATATAAATTTATTTATTCAAATTTGTTTATATTGCTTTCAACTGAGTCGAAATTCTTATATCATTTTCATTAGCAGTCTGCATTTTCAAATTATGCAAATTATTATTCATAAATTTATCGCTCTTTTATTTTATGTCTTATTTATCTATCAGTTGTCTTAATTGTAAATTTTATTAAATTATCTCTATTTTATCGTATCACCATAATTTCCTTTAAATTATTCGATTATATGTTATTTATTTATTTCTATAATATATATAATATTTTTATAAATATCTATATTTATTTTTCACTTATCATAATTTTGCTGATCATAGAATTCAACTAATAAGATAAGTGCTCTCAAACTGAGCACAGCCAATTCCAATCACCTTACAATAGGTGATTGGAATTATTTATCTGAATAGTTGTGTTTTTTACACGTTTCTCCAAAGAAAAAATGAATATGTGATATATATTCAAACGTATTCAGATTTTTTTTCTTTTTTCTTTCATACCAAAAGTTATTTCAATAACATGAATCATTTGTTTATTTTGATTTATCAATGAAAGATTTCGTAATGTTCTTTGATTGCTATATTAATTTCCATCGAAATGTATTTAAAAGGGTAAAAGCAAATGAAAGGATTTATGGAAGTCGGAAATTCGTATAGTGTTTATTATTTAAAATGTAAAAAATTTTCAAAAAGATTTAATATTTTTTAAATAACCTAAAATAAATATAACACAGGCTTGCGATGAATGACTTTTTTCTATATTTCAGCTATTTATAATTTATTTTTAAGCACTGAATTAAAAAAATTATAAAAAATGTCATACTATAAAAATTGTCCTATTTAGCGATTTATTGACAAATTTGGCGACTTGCGACATTCTAGAAAAATTGAGAAAATGCCAAATTTCCGGAAATTATTAGAAATTTCAAGGAGACTATAAATATTGGGTTGCCAATCCACATTAATTAGTTGTGAGTTCAATTGTTACTCAGCGTTAAAAGAGAACACTAATCATCCAGTTCGATTTCTTTCAGTGATTTTGAATTGATTTTTATGTTTCATACAAGCAAATTGAAATGTTTTGAAAGTCTATTAGAAGACTTTAACCTCTTTCTTACTCTTTTTCGGATTTATTAAATTTGAGATTTTTGTGTCCTGAATACAGTTGCGAATCATAACTAGATAATTTTTGTATATTTGCGGAGAATTTGTGATCACGAAACATCAAAGAAACGCAACAATTTTCAAAAGATGACGTTACTTTCTATTGTTAAGAATACTAAGCAATGGAGCTAAACAAGTCTTTTCATAAGCTACCCATCCCTGCAGAGGGATCAGCTGGACTGTGAAGGACAGGGATCGACAGATTGAGCCCGGACCCTATGATGAACATTTTTCAACGGGTGGGAGCCGAGATTGGAACCTCGGTCCACCAGAGTGGAAAGCCGAAGAGTTTTCACACAGCCAGTCTGACCGACCAATATCTTTCTTTATATCTGTTTTATGCCCCTTTCCAATCATTGAGATTACCAAAGGACATAGCCAGTTCCAACCATAGACTTCACCCTTACTCATGGAGGAAGATCTGATAGTGAAGGACGGGGATCGCCGGCCGGGCCTCAAACTCCGAAAAAACTTTTCAGGAAATCGCCGGAGCGGGGTCGCGAACCTGGATCCTCCTGCATGGACACCCAACGCGTTATCACGAGGACATCCGGCGACCCAACAGTTTTTTATTTTAATTTTTTTTTGTTAACAGATGACAAAAAATAATAAAAAAATGAAATAAATAAAAACTTATTGGGCCATATTTTTATTAGAAAAGTGTACATGCCTACTTTGGAGTGAATCTAAGACAGGAGTGGGCAAAAGCCGGCCCGCCTCATAAACTAGAACACATTACAGTTTCAAGACCATATTTGTAAATAGTCGAAAAGAAAAAAATAAAATAATGGATATTCTATACAGTTTACGTGTACATTAGCAAGATTACTCCAAATTTTGATGATATAATTAATCATGAACATAGTAAATTTCTTATTCACATTAAACTGTAAACTTTTTTTTTTACAAAATTTGTGTAGATATCTAATATTTTGTAACATTCCACGTACACTACCGAGGTACTCCAAATTTTGATGATATAATTAACCATGAACATAGTAAATTTCTCCATTTGCATTAAGTTGTAAATTTGTTTTTACAAAATTAATTATGTAGGTACCTGTTTTTTTTTACAAAATTATGTAGGTACCTAATATTTTGTAACATTCTGCAAAATTAATTACATAGGTATCTAATATTTTGTAACATTCTGATGTAGTAGGTTTTAGCAATCAATCAATTTGATAAAATACTTGTGGTTTTAAAGAAAATTATCTGAATTTATTAATTCATAGGACGAATTATTTTCTAATGTTTTTAAGGAAAAAAAATAGTTTCTATGGATGCTTTTGAATTCTTTGCAAACAAACAAAAACTAAGAAAATAACGCAAGAAAAGTATATTTTGAAAATAATATTGATACACGAATAAATTCTTTATGTATCAGAAAAGTAGCTACACACGATAGCGAGATTGACAAGACGTGTGCAGATAAATTGGCGTAACTGTTATTCTTGTTCCGTGTGATGGTGAGAGGAATATGTTTATGCAAGAATCAATCTTGCTTGATCGTGAGTAGTCATTTAATGTCGAAATAGTTTTTATTAATTATTAATAAATTACCTAATATTATCATTAATAATTTCATTACATACTGTAATTGCATAATACTAATTTATAATTATATAATTACGGCGCCGTAAAGTCAAATGCGCCTTTAGGTATATTTCAATTTTTATACGGCCCGCTTCATCCTGAGAATATTTATCCGGTCCGCGGCAGAAAATAATTGTCCACTCCTGATCTAAGAGATCAAACCAAACCAGGGGCTTTCACACAAAGTTTGTTTTATTTGCGTGGAGGATTTAAGGAAATGATCTAAAGATAAAAAAGAAAGTATTCAAGTTAGGTTAGTTTTTTTGTATATTTTACGCCCCCTTTCCAATCAGGGAGATTACTAAGGGCGGGGAGTACCAACTACGGGCTGCACCCATATCCGTGGAGGGGGGCTGGATGGTGAAGGACGGGGATCACCGGGCCGGGCCCAGTACCCCGAAAAAAATGCGGGACCAGACCCGGGACGCGAAACCGGGTCCTCCAGTGTGGCACGCCCACGCGTTAACACTCGACCATCCGGACCGGGTCCTCCAGTGTGGCACGCCCATTGCGTTAACACTCGACCATCCGGCCGCGGTTAGATTAGTTTGATTAAGCTGCCATATTCTCATGAATATACTTTATTTAGGGTGGTGACCACTTTTAGAACACTCAGGCTGGCCAACATCCATGATGGGATCAATCGGAATGTGGTTCAACGGGCAGGACTTGGACTCTTCAGAAAAACTGGAGGTGTGGAACTCAAACCCGGATTTGAACCTGGATCCTCCAAAGTGGAAAGCAAACATTTTAAGTACAGTTATCCGGCCAACAGCATTCAGATTTTATCTGTCAATGATATGAAGAGCTAAAAAAGCATTGTAATGACTACTATTTTTTGTCTTGTGATGTTAAAGGCTATACCTCAAAATATATGAACGGCATTTCAATGTTTCATTTGCCTTACGACCTATTGTCTCATGGTCTAGAAATTCTATCGGCCGGATGGCCACGTATGGAAGCGTCCTGTGCTTTCATCAATAATGGATCCCATTCATTTCCCGGATTCTACACTTCTTATTTTTCAGAATGACTTAGGGCCTGGCTCGTCCTATTCACCAGATGAGGCTGACCCTACCCGATGTAGACGGCCTGTGGTGCATTGTAATGCACCGCCGCTTAGTATTTACCATATGAAAAGCGAAAAAAACAAATAGGATAGAGAGGCCCTGAAATTTCAATTCTGTTATCACAAGAAACATTGCAAGATTCATCTATTAATTCTGAGTAAGATACTAATGATGAAGGATTTCAATGTGATATATATAGAAAGTCAAAATCCTTAATCGTTCACTCAATTTGAACTAAACAATTTAGTGAGAGATTTGGGATTACTCAAGGATTCTACTAAACTTCTAGGCTTCAGATTAAAAGAAATAAATTTATTTTCAGCTAGAACATTATATTTTCTTTATAGAAGCAGAGAAAAGGAGTTTACGCCTTACTTTTCGCAGGATTCTGATTTAATTTATTGTATTGATATTAATGATTTGATAAAGAAATTTTGCATTGAGTATTAGCCGATGAATGACGGACCTTTCACCGATTCTTTTAAAAGAAGCATAGAAATGTTTTTTTTTCATAATAGGAACAAGTATGCTTCTGTACTATCGGTCATTTGGTACATCTCAAAGAATTATGAGAATTTGGTTTTCATAATAGAAACAAGTATGCTTCTGTACTATCGGTCATTTGGTACATCTCAAAGAATTATGAGAATTTGGAATTGGTTCTCATAATGATAAATTATAACGTTTGATTGGATAATTTTTGGATATCTTAAGATGATGTGCCATCTTCTAGGGCATAGGGAAGATATAATAAATTCTCATGTTTTCTTTGTGAATGGAATCGAAATGCAAAGAATCAACACTGGGAGCAAAGGCTCTGGTCTGAAAGATCTCTAAAGCCTGAAAGTAAGAATATTTTGTATAAAAGTCTTAATTTACCAAAGAAAATACTTCATATGACTGAGCCTTATGAAAAAATTTTTATGACTATAAAAAATAGAATATTTTAAGTATCACTGCAAGACATTTTCTAGCCTATCTAGAAGGAAAATTAAAAGAAGTTATTTCAATTGGCTCAGATATTATTATACAGGTTGATAATCAAAAATCCGGCAACTTCGGGACCTGAGGATTGCCCGATTTTCGAAAATTCAGGATTTTTTATTTATATGCTGTATATATTTAACAGAAAAGGACTACTTGTACAATGTTTTAAAGAAATAAAATTAAACACTAAATGAAAAGCAAATGAAATTTTTATGTTCAATAACTAAATAAAAAACTATAGTTCTTCAGAATGTTAATTCAATTAAATAAAATAGTTCCTCAGAATTTTACTTCAATTAAATAAAATAGTTCTACAAAATTTTAATTCTTTACTGTACTCTCGAAAAAAAAAAAATACAAAATTATAAATACAAATTAAAAGATTTTATATAATACCAATAAGCAAAAAAGTCAGAAAAAATGCCAAAATGTTAAAAAAAATTTCTAACGTCAACCAAATTAGCTTTTTTGACGCCAAATGAGCTTGTTTTGGCAAAACAGCCAAAACAAGCTCATTTGGCGTCAAAAAAGCTAATCTGGCAACCTGATTGAAAGCCTGACCAAGAATTTGATTTTGGAGTACAAGGCCGTCAAAACCTAAACGGCACCTCCAGAAAACAATGGCGCGCCAACGCAGTAAATTTAAAAATGTGATCGGACATTCATGCCGAAAAACTGATGGAACCGAAATATTGATTGCCGGATTTTTGATTATCAACCTGTACTGCCATCAGATAAAAACTTGTCTACGATGATTGAAGTAGAAAAAGGCCCTTGGAGTTAAAGTATAATTACTAAATTATTTGGGAATAATAAGGATCCTGAAATGCACTTACTGCTGAAAGCAAGTTGGAAAAATTTAAAAGTTTGAAATGATCAATGAGTATTAAATTTCATTTCTTGAATGCGCGCTTTGACTTTTTTACCAGAAAAGCTAGGTGAAGTAAATGAAGAACAAAGAAAAAGTTTTTATTAAGACATTAAGAAGATGGAAAAGAGATACCAAGACTCATGAAATGCTAATATGATGGGAGATTTTGATGGATGCTGCATCGTGGAAATCCGAAAGCAGCACACCAAAAGAAAAGCAATAGACGCAGCTTCGCTAGTAAAAAAAAGGGACTATTAAGACTTTTGACTTTGGTTAAGATTTAAATAACCGATTTTTACAATTTTTGTAAATAAATATACTAGCCACAGAATAGATTTTAGATGGAAATTTTTCACTACTGCACTAATTTCATTCAGTCACATATTACATTATAAAACGTCAAACAAGCTGTGAAAAAATTGAATATGGTAGATATATGTTCTAATATAATTAAAATAATTTATTAATTTTAATGAATTTTAATACAATAAAATATATGATCAATTGTTTTTTTAATAGGATTTCTGGTTCCATACAAATATTCTTGAAGATTCTAATTGAAAATCATTTTTTTAGATTTATTAAATTTCGTTCTCTATACTTTAACATATCTACATTGAGTTTATATGTATAATTAAATTTGCTATATCAAAACAGAAGACATATTTATTATACAAATCTATTTTGATAAATGTAATATATATGTAAATAATATATTTTTTAATAAATGTGTCTTCTGTTTTCTTCACCCATTATAAACTGTAAGTTTGTAATTAGATTAAGATCAGGTAAGTTTCTTGGGCATGAAAGTTCTTTGATTTCTTTTGATCAAAAATTTAAACATTCAGAATAGTTTCAATATCTAATATTGATATAATTAATCTAGAGTCTAAATAAACCATGAAAATTGGCCTATAATCTTTTTAAACGTGTGGCATGGAGAATCTTACTGAAATATCTATTATCTGTTTCCAAACAAATGTTTTAGATATCACATAAATTCAAGCTCTTCATATTACTGTGAATCTGTTATATTTTATGAAGTTTACTCGTACTACATGATGATAGGTAAATGCTTCCCAAATCATAAAATGATGCATGTTTTTTGAGATAATCATAGGCTCATTGACTCAATGTGTAATCGAATAGTTGCTGCAATTAAATTCTATACAAAGATATGATATAAAATATTACTAACTCGTCAATATTCAGTTTTATTTTTATCATCTCCTTACCAGAAATTGATTTATTATTTTGGCATAATTTTTATTATATGTTCATTAATAATAAGATGTGGATTCTATGAAATTAAGGAGTTCGATGGATGTGTATAAAATTATATTTCAATGATCTACGAATAAAAATATCACTAAATTGGTTTCTCATATTTTATTTATTATATTTTATAAATAAGTAATCATCTATAATTATTATTTAACTATGTAATTTGCTTTTAATCCAAGATACGAAAATTGTTGGCGTACTATTATTTTGTACAGAAATGCTTCTTCCATCCATCTTCGGTGGATGTATGCTCTTTCATGTATTATGTTATGTATTTGGTTATGTGATGTTTCATGTATTGCCCTTTAATCTATATCAGGGGTGGCCAATTTGTTTGTCATTAAGATCGACTTTATATGTTAACAATGAGTTTGCGATCTACCTTTGAAATTCTTCGTTTGATGATGAGAGTAGATAGGAGCTAAAACGATCTATCTTCGAAATTCTTCGTTTGATGGTGAAGTAGAGATAGGAGCCAAAACCACATATCCCAAAATGACATTAGCCCAAAACGAGATATCCGGCAGATACGACGGTTTTTTCCTTTTACTTTACTCATAAATCTCAAACAATAATTCACTTCAACTCTCACAACTGTCAATTCATAGGCGCCATGTTGGCATCGTCAGCGAATTTAAAATTTTGTCAAAATGCTCTGGAGCTACCGGTTATTCTGTTTTGGGCCATACTCAGCAATAAAGCGAAATTTTGGTTTAGTTGTTTACAGAAGGCACTATGCAGTAAGAGAGTCGTCCGATAACTTACGAAGATCGACTACAAATCGTCTCGCGATCGACCTGTTGGCCACCCCTGATCTATATCATTCAAATCAGAATAGTCTAGCAAAAATATCTGTAAGCAATCCTCAGAAATCATCTGAAATGTAAATGATACGCTAAGTATAATGATATGCAGAATACATTTCAAGAAAAAATATATTTATTCTCCAAAAATGATAGATCTATTTCAAAATATCCAATATATACAAAAATTATGTCAAATATCTCCAAGAAGTACTGTATTTTCTATCGAAAGTAATTTGCCGCTGATATATTCGATCAACTTTGCTAAAATATCTGAAATAATAAAAAATATTTGCTTCAATTTAAAAGCGATGATTTGATTATTGATTTAAGACGGACATGACCAACAAATCGATCTTGATCGACCTTTTGATCACGAAAACTTTCTCAGTAGATCGCAACACAATCTGAATTTCTGCTTATCTATCAGGAAATAAGTAAAACACATAGTCTATATTCAGGGTCTGTCCTAGCGTTTTTGACGCCGTAAGCAGTTGTATATTGCTTGTATAGTGTTTATTTTTTCCGCTCTAGTTCAGGTTATTTTGCCGCTCCTAAATTTTGCCGCCGTAGGCAGTCGCCTACCTTGCCTACCGCCTAGGGCCGGTCTTGCTGCGATATATATGGCAATAATAATCAAAGATTATTATTGCCATATATATCGCATTAAAGGGATGCCATAGAATGGACATATATCGCAAAATGCAATACGTCATATGGTTGTATTTCAAATTATACTGGTATCGCATTAAAGGGATGCCATGGAATGGACATATATCGCAAAATGCAATACGTCATATGGTTGTATTTCAAATTATACTGGAGCTTCTCCATTGTATTTTGTCATCCAGCTCTATGATGTTTCTTTAACATGAAACTTGCGACTATGTTTAATGTTTGAAAATCTACTGCAACAACAACTTGACTTAAGAGATAAATAGTAATATCAACTAAAATATATTAAGCTTCTAAATTGTAGCAAATATCTCAATTTCTCATTATTTTTCACAGTAAGTGTCATAATAAATATTTTATATATTTTGGGGAAAGACTAAAATATATTAAGCTTCTAAATTGTAGCAAATATCTTATTTTCTCATTATTTTTCACAGTAAGTGTCATAATAAATATTTTATATATTTTGGGGAAAGAATAAGTTTTTGCTGGAGTATAGTCTGCATATATACATAATAAATCAAGAGTAAACTATTTTCGAAAAAATATATATTTCTCGAAGATAATTGTTACAGATAAAATAAAATTACTTTATCTGTAATTATTAATATAATTATTATTAAACCAATTAAATTATTATTAAATTAATGATGACTGCTGAGACTATGGTAAAGACTATCATTTATGATCATAGTTAGTTACTGTATATGATCTCCATTCTCTCAATTTCTCTGATCTCTAAAAATAGTTATACGAACACATAAGAAGTGTAACTATTAAAATAGTGTCTTCAAGCAGATGGCCTCTTGTTAAAGCATGTTCAAGTAATATAGAGGTTCCTAATTCAATTGTGAATTGCATATTCTTTTTTTATTTCAGAGTGAAGAGGAATTTACTCTGAACTATGTAGTACAGTCGGTTGCAGAAAGATCCGAACATCGTTCACAGGGATAGCATAAGAGGAAGTAGTATGGATTACAAAGTCTGGAAATTCCAGGCACAGTTACGGAGAAGTAAATGGACTGCATTTGCAGATCGGCCTGTGCGGTCTATGAAGTGAGTCCTCAATAGATGTGGACGATCTATGTTAGGTTCTGTTATAGTTCTAAGTACGTTCCAATTTTGTGGGTTAACAGATGTTATTTTTCTGACTGGTGATCATTAATTAATCGAAAACAACTCGTGATTTGCTTGAAATAACTTTGTCACTAAATAACCGAAAAGCATTCGAAGTGTAATAAATGTGGAGTAAGATCAAAGCAGTAGAACTTGTTCACGTATTGAATGACAATCATAGATGTTAGTGGTCTGTGATGAATTCTGGAATAATCTAACCACTTGGTTGAAATTAGCTTAGAATCTAAAACGATTGAATGACTTATTCTTTCTTACATTTTTATGTTCTTTCCAACTGAAGTATATTGTTCGTATGGAAATGCTTATGCTCTCCATTCTAGAGAATCTGGATTCATTTATTAGAGTCAGCCGGATAGTCGCGTGGTAAAGCTGTGTCTTATCACCCTGGAGATCAGGGTTCAAAGCCTGGTCCCACATCTCCAGTTTTTCAGGAGGGGTCCGGGCTCGGCTCGTTGAACCCCATCCTTCAACCATCCGGATGACCCCATCATGGGTGTTGGCCAGCCTATGATGGGCTCAGTAAGTGGCCGCCGCCAGATACAGAATATCCCATGAGAAGATGGCGGCTAAACCAAAACTAACCTAACCTGGATTCATTTATGATTCCCATCCTTTTAAAAATTTATTCCCCATGAGAAGATGGCGGCTTAACCAAAACTAACCTAACCTGGATTCATTTATGATTCCCATCCTTTTAAAAATTTATTCCTAGGGTCTGGCCCGGACCATTGATTCTGTCTTCCACAATTCAATTGACACCTCCACAAATATTCTATGGAGGAATCAATCGAACACAGATTCAAAACTTTGCCACAGCTAGCAACTATATAGCAGGACTTGTTTCACTCCGACGCTTAGTACTTTACCAAGTAGAAAAATGGCATCATCTGGAGTTCCATAGCACAACACCGGTTTCCCACACCTGTTAGTATTGGCTATCCGATGAAGGAAAATATTCTTTCTTTTTTGCTTTATGCCTCATTCCAACCGGAAGTTACTAATTGAAGGGACATTCCCGTGCACCATTACGGGCCATTCAATGGGGTGGAACATTAGCCGAAAGAGGGGTTCAAAGAGTCGATCCCGTATTCTTCTTAAGTTTGTGGGAAAAGGGCATTGAATCCGATCCTTCAGTTGTCAATTAAGCCACTTAGTAAAGCTTCAGGCAGACAAAGGATGGAAGTCTTCTTCTTTATTATGTAGTTTTTACGCTGCTTTCTATTCGGTGAATACTAAACGACGAGGCATTTCAATGGTCATCATAGACTGGATCACCCACATTCCTGGTGGGATCAATGGGATCAACTGTCAGATGGAGGATGTTCAACAAGATGGGATCGGACCCCTCCAGAAAAAACTGAAAGTGTTGGATTCAAGAATTCAACCCGGTTCATCCAGCATGGAAGCATAGCACGCTTCCACTGCAGTTATCCGACTAACGAAAGATGGAAATCAATGGTTCATTCCAGAATCCTGAAAAATCTGGAAATGTATTCGAATTGATCCAGTTCTTGTAAATAGTAAATGAATGCTTTAACACGCGGTCATTCGATAAAATCTGTACAAACAATTGTACTTCGCATTATTAAAGCTAAATTCTTGTGAATCGAAAGTGAAATAATATATTAAATATAATATATTTTAATTAAACAATGAAATTTTTTATATTTCTACTATTAAACTTAATATAATAATTCATTTTTAAATAAACTTAAAATTCAAATTTAAAACATATGATCCTCATGATAAATTAAATGTTGAAATATATATTGCTGTTTAATATAATAAGTTATCTTGAATGTAATTGTTATTTATATTGATTAAAATTTATTTTTATTGAAACTATAGCATGTATTGATAAATTATAAAAGAAGAAAATTACAAATATTTTTAAGGGATAAGAATAAAAGATCGCCGGATCAGCTGCATTTAACTTCCATTGGAAATCAATATCGATCCTAATGAAAATCTCAAGACCTGTATAGAGAAATGCGTGTTCAATTATCCATGTTGTTAAGATCAGAAAATCATCTGATCTCGCGTATCACAAGGGCATTAGAAGGGTCACTGCGCTTTTGCGTTTGCTGACGTCTATCACTAGACCTGCAATGAGATCTACACGGATATAGGACCATCTTGTAATAAACTGATACGATGCTTACCCGTATCGTATCCGTTTCTCGTATCGTGCACGTCGAGTTCAGAGCATAAGTTTTATAAACAATAATTATCCCTAGAGTGAGACGTTGAAAAATGCCCAACTCAGATGCAGATCCATTGAGACTAGACGCATCTATAGCCCAAACCAAACCTATTAGAAAATTGTTTAAAATTTATTTTTGAATCTATTTCGTGAGATTGAAATTAGTATATTTGTCTAATAATTACAACAGAAGTAAAAATTTAATTCCATATTCCAAGAACTTTCAGATTACTAAGGAATGAGATATTTCAGGCTTAATCATGGCTTACGACTCTTGTATAGAGGAAAGCCAAACTATAGATGATGGAGATCGTCAGAGTACTCGTGTTCGAATCCGGCTCTCTAAGTAAAATGCTGTGGCATTTCTTTGTAGCTAATCCGCCGATATTGTAGTCAATTCAAAAGTAATTGAAATGAATACAATAAAAGAAGTTTCATGGGAATATAGAGATAATATTTTATTATTATGCTAATTCAGATACAGTATACAAATTAAATATTAATTATTTGGATATCAATAATTTAAACATAAGTAAAAGGATTCAATTGCTATTTTTTATCTATTTGAAATACAGAAATCAATCGGGTAATCAAATGGAATTAAATAGATAATTACTTGATGGATTCAAGTTTAATTTCAGATCCCATTCTTCCAGATTTTTAAGGCCCGATCTATGCTAGGTTTATTAAGTAGGTATTTTTAGTATATCGATCGATACCCTCTCAAAGTCGGAATAGATGTCTAATAAACACTGGATTGTCACATGGGATTCACAAAGATAATCGAGGTTCAATTCCAAGTTCCATACTTTCAGAATATTCAGAAAATTTCCGGCTTATTGAACCTTATTTTTTATCTATTTCCATGGAGGCTTGTGATGAACTCTGAGATTTCCTTTCATTTAATTTAAATATAAAAAAAATTCAGAGAATAAAAGTTTGCGAATTCTTAATTAAAATATTCTACAATCAGAGCCCATAGGTCATTTGCTGAATATGATTTTCTGTTAAATTTCGATGAACAAGTCGATATAATAGAATGAGCTACGCTTCACAGAATTTAAAGATTGTGTCTCGACTTCCAACAACTACTGAAGGTTTATAGTACAGAAATATTGAAGGTTTTACTACTTCGAAGTATATGTCGATCTCTAATTTGCTATGAGAGCTATAATTGAAAATAATCATTCTTAGATTCCATTATCATCGTTTAAATAAATTTAAATTCTTAATTTGTAAAATTTGATATTTCTTATGAGAAATTTCTATTATGAGCGAGTTTGTATCCACACAATATGGATAAATTTTTGAAGTTTTTTTTATATACTTTTATCTTTAAATTAAAGAAATAATTTTGTTTTTCATAATTTTATTTTTTTATTACATAGCACTTGTCCTAACCTGAAATCACCAATATTACTATGGACACAGAAAAGAGAGAAATTTAGAGTTTTTCTCATATTTTGATAACATTACAAAAGAAAAGATAATATTTTTATATTTATGCAGTATATCCATAAATTAAGATTAAGATTTTGATGCTATTTTTAACAGGAGACATAACAACTGAGTTATCATCTAAAAATTGCAACAATTATTTTTTATGCTAGTTGTTGCTTTATGGCATATCTTGTCAACAACTGTTCATTCGGTATTATCTTTTATTGATTTTATGAGAGAATATAAATAGAATATTACAGCATCCTGATAAAATTTTCAATTCAAAACTTCGATATGATGTAAATTTATGATAATTAGATTCGGTTCAATGTTTGACGAAGTGATGAAGTATCCTGGCTATTTAAATTTCTTGGGAAATTTGTTTACTGCATACTGAATCACCATAATAACTAACATTATCATTATAATTGCAAAATCTGAATGGATCCAGTTAATAGGATATTTGATTAATGTGAAATAAAAAAAAAATGCAATAACAATCATACAGTTTGTCTAAAAACTTGTGAACAGTAATTCAATCGTTAAATTTTATATAATCATTAATGAATTTACAAATATAGGCCTACCATATTTATAGATAGATTTAATATATATATACAATATTCATTAACTTATTTATATTATCAAAATTTCATGAAAAGTGCCGTTATTATGGCATTTTTCATGAAATTAAATATGAATAAAGTTGTTTTCATTTTTGTAACTCCATGCTTTCAAAATGGTTTACGGAAAAGTCGCTCCTTGCATTTCGCCTCCGACAATTCGCCCCCTACATTTCGCCCCGAGCACGTTTCACCCCCAGCACATTTCACCTCCGGAACATTTCGCCCCCTGCACATTTCGCCCCCTGTAGATAATGAATAGGCTACAAAATGTAAATAATACACCAAGTAATGATTCTAATTTATTTTGGTTTAATATAATAAAATGCACATTATTATCGTTTAAAGCTCGAATATGTATGCAATGCCTCTAAGATAATCAATCAGAATATGATTTTGAAAAACTTCGACTATTCTTTTGATACGCGTTACTTCATTCTGAATTTTAAGTTAGCTGATAAACTAAAACCCGAACTTTTGTTGGCTACAGACGTCAATTCGTTAAAACGTAACGAATCGACGATTTTAGGTTGTCCATATAATAGACCAGTCCTTTGAGTAGGCTGCTTGCAAACTCGATATTTTCAAAAAATTGCCTCTTATAAATTAAATTAAATTTAATTTAATGCAGAGTCCCGCCTGAGCTCAGGTATTTTACTCTTTCCCATAATAAATATATCGAATTAGGCCAATTTATCAATAATTAATGTATAACCGACCAAAAAAAAACCGTAAAGCGTTACACTTAAATAGCGAAAATCGATATTAGAAACTTATAAAATTGAATAAATTCTCAAAAAAGTTTATATAATAAAATATAGGCCCTAAATTTATTTGACTGAACTACTTACACACTGCTCTGAGTTTTTTATCGATAATTTTTTTTTTAAATATTATCTAATTTTCTTCATTCGTACCTTATTTTATTCTCATATTGCACTATCAATAACTTGTCAAACATTTCGTTGGATGGCTAAGATTTCATATAGGAAATCGTGATTTCTCCGATCTCATATAATGAACGAAAAGTTATGAAAGATAACGATTTCTCCGATCTCATATAATGAACGAAAAGTTATGAAAGAAATAAAAATTCAAAAAATTTTTTACATCTTTAGAAAGACAATAAAAAACGTAATTAATTGCAAAATTATCAAAAATTTAACTGAAAATAAGCGAGATTTCCCTTAATTTTTGCTAATTAATTATAGGTTTAATTTGTAAACAATCGCAACCATTAACATTGAATATTCCACTAAAGGGGCTGGGATTTTAATAAAAATTCCAGATATCGAGAGTTGAAGGCTAGGATTTCAATAAAAATTCGAGATATCGAGAGTTGACTATATTTGCAATTTTGTAGCCTATTCATTATCTACAGGGGCTGAAAATGGCTGGGGCGAAATGTCCTGGGGGCGAAACGTTCTGGGGCGAGTGTGGGGGCGAAATGTTCCGGGTCGAAATGTGCTGAGGGCGAATGTTCCGGGGGGCGAATTGTGCTGGGGGCGAAACGTGCTCGGGGCGAATTGTCGGAGGCGAAATGCAGTGAGCGACTTTTCCGGACTCCTTTCAAAATAATATGAAAATATTCGATAGCTTTTTTTATCATTTTAAACAACTTTCTATCTAAGAAGATAAGTACCGAAATTAAAAACCAATAAAATAAATACTTTACAGTATTTTAATAATTGTAAATACTTTCATAACAGTCGATACTAATTCCTAATTCAAAATCAATTTTAATTATTACAGTTAAAGATTTATCTAAGAGATTAAATTAAGACATTAAAAAGTAATATTGCAAAATAATCAAAAATTTCAAACTGCAAGCTATATTTAGCAAATGAAAGTAAATTTTGTAATGTTTTTATAGTTCACTTTAGATGTTTCATCATATTTTTGTATGATTATATTTGATTTGTAAAGATTATGTGAAATTAGTTTCATAATAACATTTTAATTTATGTAACCAACTTTGATAAAATATTTGTTATTGTCATATTTTAAAAACTAATATATTGATGAAAAACATTTCTTTTTCAAAGAAAAAAAAAAAGAATATAATAATATTTTAAATAATTCGCATTTCTTTCAATACTATTAACCTCTAATTTAAATGTTTTTAAATATTATCGTATTATTAAATACATGAATTATTCATCATTAATTCAATATGAATAAATATCGGTTTTTGAAACTATCACATTTTAAATTTAAAAATAGCTCATTCACATAAAATGTAAGAGCTGGGCAACAGTTCCCATTTTTTAAAGAAAACAATGAAATATTATGGTACTGTAATGATTTATACGTATAGTAAAAATGCTATAGCATTTTTACTATTCATATCAACAGTTACTATTCTGTTTGTCACACAACACTATTCGTTTTTTAATATTATTCTCTTTTATTGGCTTTGTAGTATAAATATAGTTTATAGTATAAATATAGTTAATATATACTATTAGTTAATAGTAAAAATGCTATAGCATTTTTACTATTCATATCAACAGTTATTATTCTGTTTGTCACACAACACTATTCGTTTTTTAATATTATTCTCTTTTATTGGCTTTGTGATGGTACAATGCAATAACAAGAAGTTATAAATAGTACATTGCTCTCTCTTACTGCAATTTTTCTATTTAAAACGTTATCGTAAAATATATTTATTCATAACATGAATAAATAATTACTTAACATGAATTAATAATTCTTTATTTGTTTGTTTAAATGAAACAAATAAAGAATTATTATAAACATCTACCATTTAATTGAGTGCAATTTTATTGAATTATTTTATTTATACGAACTGGAGTATATAAATGCTCAAATTATTAGTACTTATAGAATAAAGCAATAAAAAATAGTTTTAAACTTACATATAGAATGAATCAGTTTTAAATGCAATAAATTTTATAAATTTGTTTTTATTTTATATGCGTTGTCATTGTATAGATTTAATAAATCATAAAATAAGAATGTAAGAATACAGTAAATATAAAAGCATTTATAACAATATTTTTTAGTGAAACATCTAAATTCATTATATAGAAAACATAAAACTTTATGTAACAAACATGATTCTTAATTAGCTAAAAATCACTAAAAATTGTTTACTTTTGATTATAAATTGATAGAATAAAGTTATTACCAATTTTTTTAGTACAGGAATACCTCGATTATCGCGGTTAATGTTGCCACGAAAAATACCGCAATAATCTGAGCGTAATCCGATACCTCCATATAAACAATCAATCATATTATCCCTCTCGCGGATGAAATACGGTATTCTACTACACAATTTTTATCCCTCTTGTGGATGAAATACGGTATTCTACTACACAAATGTTTAAAATAATTGTTGACAGATGAAATACAGTATTCTACTACACAAATGTTTAAAATAATTGTTTATTATTTTCTTAAAATAATGTGTGATAAACACATTTCATTTTATAAGAAGTATTAGTATGTATGAGAATGTTGACTTTGTTGAAAATTTTATTTTAATAAATATTGCGATAATTTGTATATGTAGATATCATCCTGCCATCTGTATGCCAGATTTAGCACTGATTTTTGATAAATTATTGCTTTTTATACGTTTTTTACTCAAGATTTGTCTCATTGCCTTTTAAAAATGGCGGATGATGAATTATTTCTCTGTATTTAGTCATTCTAAGTCATTAATTTTTCAAAAAATAGTTAAAATATAATAATAGCATTTTCAAACAAAGGGGATAGGTTGTCACGGCACTCCCCTTAGTAAACATAATGTAACTAGCCCACAGCCTAAGGTCATGCTGTTAAAGTAATTTTTGTGTTATCCCTAGTCGAAACAAGTAATTAGTTGACAAGTAATTTTTGTGTTATCTCTAGTCCAAACAAGTAATTACTTGACCGTGTCCATCCAAGGTCAACTACATGACCTTAGGCTGTGGGCTAGTTACATTGTAATTTTTAAAATAACACTTTTGTGTTATTTTAAAAATAACACAAAAGTGTTATTTTTAAAATATAACTAATATAAACAAACAATCAGCTGATTTGAAAAACCCGTGATATTTCCCGCCACAATCTAGGACGCTGATTTCTGTGCCGATCGTCAAGCGTGATATAGGTCGCTTTGTTTCTCTGATAAGTTAAAATTTATAAATTAAAAAAAAAAATTAATTTATCGAATTTTATGTGTGAAAAAGCACTAAAATCATATTATTTACAAGGGGCCAAACTTTCCCAAATTATAATTAATTGGATCAAGATATCTGTAAAAACAAGTAAAGGTAAACTAAGAAGGAAATGTGGAACATGATAGAGCAAGTCAGACAAATTCGGATAATCTGTTCTTGAATTTTTGACGCTTATATTAGTAAATCCGATTAAAAAGCGATTAAAAAATTAATAAAAAATTTAATTAAAAATCCACATTTTAGCAAACTTTTGGTTACTATAATAAAACAATGAACGTTCTTGAATTTTTGACGCTTATATTAGTAAATCGATTAAAAAGCGATTAAAAAATTAATTAAAAATTTAATTAAAAATCCACATTTTAGCAAACTTTTGGTTACTATAATAAAACAATGAAAAATATGACAAAAAATGATATTTTAAAAATTTATTTTTCAATATAAATCAAAATAAGGGCATCAGACCCTGTCAATATGTTATTGACAACGGAGTTGTAGCAGGTCAACAGCCTGTCAAGAACGTATTGACTGTGGAGCGCAAAGGGTTAAGACAACGGAGTTGTAGTAGGTCAACAGCCTGTCAAGAACGTATTGACTGTGGAGCGCAATGGGTTAAGTTTTTTTCGTTACTAGTGAAAAATACTAAAAGTGTTTGTCTGCTGACAATGTTTCTTTTTTCTGTGGTCTTTTTTAGAAATTTTTCTGTATTATATTTAGAACATAATACTAATATGATCATGAAGTCAAAACTCTCTATAAATAATATAAGTTGAAATTCATATTTCCATAGAAATCAATGGAAGTAATCCTTAATTGGTTCTAGCTCTAGTCTATTCAACAATAAAAGTTTCTGTTATTGATCAAAAATTTTATTCTATTATTTTCACTGTGTTAAATCAAAATTATCATAAAATTATTAGTTTGTGAGACAAAATCCAAACTAACTTATTGGATAATATGTTGACGCCGGAGGACCAGAAATCTGCTCCTGTTTTTGTTACACTTAACGTCGGGAGGAGCAGTTTTGTGACCAGTAATCTGATACTTGATTTGTTTTCTTTGACCTGTGATCTCTCTCCAGAATAAATTTATAGCTGCTGAAAGTTTTATTACAGTCTACTAACGCCATCTCTTAATATTTCGTGAAATTTTTCGTTCGTTTTTCGTTTTTTTTTTAATTATTTGTGAATTTTGGAGAGTTAAAATCTGGAAAATTAATGCGTCTTTTCTGTAATCCCAGCTAAAATTCGCTGATTATGTATTATTTTTTTATGAATTTGGATTTATCTTCATTATTTTATGATTTAATTTGTTTTCTATTTTTATATTTTGAATATAATTTTTGGATGTTTGCGTTCTTATCAGTAAAAATATTTATTTTTAAAAATTTATTTTTTATTTTTTGTAATTTGTTAGTAATTTGATCGGATTTTATTACTCCGTAATGATTTTTTCCTTTTTTTATGCACGAAAGAAGAAATTTATGTTTTTTGCAAAGTTTTAAGAAGGACGTTCCGAGTTTGAAGAAGCAAATATCGTCATAAAATAGCGTTGTTTTAATGCGTTTATTTGATAATCGCGACTGAAATTCGTAAAGTATACATTATTTTTTAGTATATTTAAATATTTTATCATCATTTTATGTCAGTCCGTTGAAATTTTATTTTCTGTTTTTAGATTTTAAATGTAATTTTTGGATGTTCGCATTCTTATCAGTAAAAATATTTATTTTTTAATATTTATTTCTTATTTTTTGTAATTTGTTAGTAATTTGATCGGATTTTATTATTCCGTAATGATTTTTTCCTTTTTTTATACACGAAAGAAGAAATTTTGTTTTTTGCAAAGTTTGAAGGAGGACGTTTGAAGTTTGAAGAAGCAAAAATCGTAACAAAATCGTGCTTTTTTAACGCGTTTATTTGATAATCACGACTAAAATTCGTAAAGTAAACAATACTTTTTAATATATTTAAAATTTTTTTATTATTTTATGTCAATCCGTTGAACTTTTATTTTGTATTTTTATATTTTGAATATAATTTTTGAATGTTTGCATTCTTAACAGTAAAAATATTTATTTTATAAATTTCTTCTTTATTTTTTGTAATTTGTTGGTAATTGGATCAGATGTTATTATTCCTTAATGATTTTTTTCCTTTTTCTTTGAATTCTTGGAGAAATTTTTTTTTTTTTTTGCAATTACGGGCAAAGTTTGAAGAAATAAAAATCGTCATTGAAACATGTTTTTTAATGCGTTTAATTTATAATCGAAGCTAAAATTCATAAATTACACATTTTTTAAAAATTTTTATTCCTTTTTATAAATTTATATTAATTCTTATAAATTATTAGTCTCTCTTTTAAGTTTCAAACAATTTTCTGATATCAATACTTGCCTTATTATAAGAAAAATAAATATTTTTATTCTTAAGAATTATTTTTTAGTATAATATTTAGGAATATTGTTTATTCCTATATAGCTAATTGAAAATAATTTTTACAACTAACAAAGATTGTTTTTGTTTGTAATCTAATACTTTCTTCCGTCACGTTATATAAACAATCGATCTTAATATTCAAGTGATTGAATTATGATATCTATCTACACAATTTAGTTGTTTATCACTCATATTTCTTCTAATTTTTTAAATTGAAGTGTCATTATTTTTTTCTCCATCCTAAAAAGAACTAGTTTTTAACCAAAGCGCATTTCAAATTTTCGCATTTTGTTTTGATCGATATTTGCGTCAAATCTTTTTAAAAATGGCAAATAATGAGTTATTTTTCTCTAAATTTGTTTGACGTAAATCACAGATTTCTTCAAAATTAAAGTTAGATTAGCATATTAAAACAAGAAAATAATTTCTAAAGTGTCATCCCTATTTTACAAAATGAGACAATCCCCTTGTATGTCAAGTTGATGACCTTGGAAGTATACTTCTACTCACATGGTTTCTACTCACTAATTTTATTACCTTCTTTAACTACATATTATAAATAGTCTTAAAATTATTGATATTCGAAATAAAACAAAATAAATAAAATGATAAACTTATGCAAAAGAAGTTGACCGAATAATGAGTAGTTTATTTCCCGTCACTTCAGAGTCGATCGTCAAGTTTGATATTTGTTATTTTGTTTTTCTGATAAATTAAAACAGCTAACTTTTTAAATAAATCTATTTTAAGTTAATAAGGGAAATCATCATTGTTATAAATATACAATACATCTATAATTTTCTTTTTAAAATAAGAGATATTATAAATTCATATTTTTAGTCAATGATACTTCTAAAACTATTATAAATATATTTCTCAAAACATTTCTGACCTATGAATTTTATTATTTAATCATCAAATTTTCTTCATTTGAAACTAAAAACAATTTTAAAAAAAAAATTTTGTCTGGAAATATAGCGACATTGTAATAAATCTTCGTAAAAAAGTATAAATAGAAAATTAACAACTATGTGTCATATTTTATACCAAAATTATATCTACATGTATAAAAATGATTGAATTGAGTTGTATAAATTATATAAAAAACATTGATGAATATTACTTTAGCAAAGAGAGAAGGGGGTGTGTCAGATGCCACGCCTTCTTTACAGATGTTGCTGAAAAATACTTTAGAAAGAATTATAAATAAAACTATGAACTAGATTTCTCTTATATATAAAAATTATACATATATATAACCTTTTAAAGAAGATAAAAACTATATAAGAGACGAAAATAAAGCAGAATGTTTATATCATAAACCAAACAAACCGTAGCAGCGTCTGTGTGGGAGTCCAATTACGCTCGACCATAAACAATTATCCGGCCTTTGGAAAACCCTCCCCTGTCCTTTTATTTGTCAAAGACTATTCAGAAACACCATACAGAGTAATGATATAATAAAATCAATGATTATTGGATGAAAAATACAGCTGAATTTTACAATTCAATATAGCGTGAAAAAATTAGAATAAACATAGATATTCTTTAAAAATAAAACAAATTAAGGATATATAAATAATAACAGAGGGGTTAGAGAATAAAACATCCAAAAATTATTTCATTTTACCTAAAAATAATATTTTTTTAGTTGAAAAACGAGGTATACAGAATTAAATTAATTTAGAGGGCCAAATTTGCCCAAATTGGAAATTTTTTCACACGATTGGAAACTATATGATAAAAGGACCATATCCTGAAAATTTCAAGCACTTAACCTTAAAAATAACGAAAATATCGCAATTTATAAAAACATGTAAATTTTTAATAAAATTATAAAAAATGCTGCGTCGGGAGAATTCAGGCGCTCTTTTCGTGAAAGGAGTTAAAAGAAAATTAAATAAGCTATTTTGGATTTTGTTTTGTATTAATTTAAGACCTAATTGCTAATTTAGTTTATATGTGAAAATAAAATTATGGTATTAGTAAAATTAACATAGTAAATAAATTTATTATCAAAGATGATTTGTCTTTTATATTATGTTACAGTTCATACTTCATGTTTAATGGTAGGTTTTATCAATAGTCAAGAGGAATACCTAGAGGCAGCTTATTTGCAGTTGTTGTTACTGAATTAGTTTTAAGATATAAAGCAGGCATGTTCAACTCCTGGCCTACAGAGCTATCTGATGTGGCCAACAACTTCAATTCATGCAAACAAGCATAGGATGTCATTTCTTTTCTTTCAAATGATGACATTTTTCTTTTCAAATAATAATTTACTTTATTTAATACATTTTTATGTACATCTTTATGAAATCAAGCAATCTTTATGAAAGAAAAAGTGCATGCATGTAAAAATAAGATTCTAACATGATTTTTCATATGTTGTAGTATTTTTGGTGATTTTTTTTTTTTTAGGTCTGGAACCAATCTTCTATTTTTGCATAGATATGATATATTTTTTTTACATGTATAAATCAGAAAATACTACTTGCTTATTTTATTCTAAAAACAGTTCAAAACAGCTCTTTAGCAAGAAAAAAGTTTACAAATAGAACATTAACCGACCATAGGTCGGTTAATGTTCTATATTTGTAAACGGAATGGCACTGAAGAGGAACCACTCTTGGTTCTTGAAAACGTTTTGCCACAATAAACTTTTTTCTTGCTAAAGAGCTGTTTTGAACTGTTTTTACATGTATTCTTCAAGAATGTATTTATCATGTAAAAACAAAATTGTGCGTGTGTGTGTTAGTGTTAATTTTAAAGAAAAGTGGCATATTGTAAGAACCAAAAACAATCCATATTAAAGAAGGTCAATGACAGTCATATTTTGCATGAAAATACATTTCATTCATCACTTAATGCAGTTATTTGGATTTTTTATGTATTTCTTGTTTTTTATAATATATTATGTAATTTTGTTACTTTATGTATTTTAACATTATTTGGTCTTTGGTTATGCATATTATGTTATAATTTTTAATTTTAATTTAAAAAAATATTTTTAAACTAATATTATTCGAATGTTCTATAGTTCATATTCTGTTCTTTTTAATTCACTGAAGATGGACGAAAGTCTAAAAGTGCTATGTTTATTACAATATGATTAAAAATATATGTTATTATATGGTTCTTTGAAACAATTTATTTCATTAGAAAAATAACATGAATTTTTTATCTATAAAGAATAATAGCATACACTCCATACAAGAGATTTATTATGATAAGCAAAAATGCAGATCCTGAAAATTTCTTATGTACCCTTAGGAATCTGTACACCACATGTTGGGGACCACTAAATTAAAGGATGAGAGGAGAAATTATCTAATAGGAACCACAGTTGACAAATGTTTGAGATGCCCATGAATTATAATCCATTTTATTAGAAAGATTATTGTTAATCCAAAAGACTGTCAGTTACTCAGTTTTTCTGCAAAATAATTTATGCATATTTTTCTGCATATTTTTTAATGATTTTGTCAACATTCTAATAATTTAAATTTACAATAAAAAAATTTCAAGAATCTTAAGAATTTGACATTTTTCTTTATTTTGATTATGTAGATGTTTTTGAAGACTTTATTTCTCCAGTTACTGCTGCACAATCATTATTACATTCTGCTGTAAAAAAACGAAAAGAAATTTTACCCAATTCTATGGGATTTGTAATGTCTATATTAACAGATCCAAATTCTAATCCTCGACAGAAAGATGGTGCCCTTCACATGGTTGGAACAGTTGCAAATATTTTAATGAAAGTAAGATTTTTACAAATTGCATATTTTTCATTAAATATTTAAATAAGTATATTTCATTAAATATTGCGTAGTTAAACTTGAATATATTTTGGTTATATATTTAAACATATTAAAATATTTATTTAATGATATGATTTATATCACAATTTTTTCCTTTTTTTATTCTAATTTTGATATTGAAAGGAATGAAGAGAGAAAATGATTCATATTTTATTGTAAATATAGGATAAAAACATAATATGAACCTGAATATATGAGTTGTTTATTTTGAAAGTGGCTTAAGTCAATGGCGTAGCTGAAAACTGAGAGGTTCCCTGCAAAAATGTTGATGGGCACCCTCTTTTTAATTTATCGATATAATTTATTTCAAATGCTATCTAAACTCTGTAATGCAGGGTGTCGATGTACATTTATAATAAATGTCAGCGTAAAAATGATTTACTTAAATGTAAATGATCAAAACTCTGTAACTCTGGGTGTCAATGTTTATTTATAAGGATGTCAATGTAAAAAAAGCCTAACGCAAACTAATTTATTAATAAGGTTAATACATGAAACTTTATATAGGTGAAAATAATTTCATTATATATATACACAAATTGTAAAACTGTTAAACAGATCTACATTGATTTAAATGAAAGTAATTTTATTTGGACACATTAAACAACAATTAAATATATCAGAAGATATTTAAGTTTACATGCTGTTACGAAATCGTTACAGCATGTAAACTTTAAATTATCACTAAGGTTTAGAGTTCCAGCTACAAATGCCAATGCCCTGCATTAACTAGGTTTAACTGTTCTGCATTAAAATTGAGGTTATTGGGGATTAATTGATTGGTTTTTAGAGGTTTTTTTTATTCAGGATGAGTTGGGGCCCCCCACGTCTGCTGACTGTCAGCTATGCCACTGGCTTAAGTCCATTTGTTTTTAAATTGAGATATTTAAGAGTTTGAACGTGTGAATCAATTTAAAAATATTGGTTATTGATGACATGGTAATATAATGTTTTTGCGCTTAGAAAACTATATAATTTACTAACCCAATCAACTTAATAAACTTTATTTAAAACGTAGGACCTTTTTGATGGCCATAAATGGACTTAAGCTACTTTCAAAATTAATGAAATGACTTACTTAATTTTTGAAAAAGAATAAGTCCCTTGAAAAGGAATATAATAGCCTTAAAATAAATAAAAAATTACAATTTTGTGTTATAAAAATAAAAATAGAACATTTATTCGCTTTCAATAGAATTATATAGTCAGATTATATTTATATCTTCTTATATTCCTGATTATACTAATATTCTATGAGATGTATGCCACCTGATAGCATATAATTCGTATTTCCTGTTTGATGGGGACTATTATAAGCAAAAGAAGGGCGTACTGATAGGCCCTCTGGCAGCGGTGATGGCAGAATTGGTCATCGGACATAAAGAGGCCCAAATAATAAGAGAAGTTTATAGATAATATCAGGCTCTATGTATGCTATGTAGATGATATATGTATTGTATGGAAAACTAAGCATAAGAATACTGAAATTATGCAATCTCTAACACATAAAGCCTTAGGTCTGTCCTTAAAAATAGAACAATTTGGAAAAAATGCTTTTCATTACTTAGATGTGCAAGTAACTATAAAAAATGGAGAGTATTTCACAAGTATATATAAAAAACTGACATACACCCCAGTCGTTATACCAGCATGGTCCTAAAATTCTGTAAAATATAAAATGGCATTATTTAGAGCTCTGTTCCGTAGGATACATATGCACTGTATGAAACAGGAGACAAAGACAAAGAATACCAATATATAATTGTGCAAGGCCTAAAATACATGTATAAGTTTAGAACAATGAAAGCGATATATGATGTTACTAAAGCAATGGCCAACAATACAATAATGACAACACCACCATACCAATACTGGCCGTACCTATCATATATGATCTGGTAATAGACAAAACTGTGAAAAAGTTACCAAAGACAACCCATACATATAAGAGAAAAAAATACTTTATTCACAAGTATAAGAAATGATAAAGATCCAGTGAACATCTCAAGAAAGTCGGGAATATACGCAATCCCAATGTACAACAACAACTCTACAAAAACATGAAGAATACATAGGTAGGACCAAAAGATGCCTAAATACCGTATTATACATAGGTAGGACCAAAAGATGCCTAAATATCAGAATAGAAAAGCACAAAACGGATATAGAACAGGTAAGCTAAACACTGCCCTGGTGGTTAAAACCTATTAAGTGGATGTCAGTATAGATTGGGATAGTACTATAATAATAAGGAATATTGCAAACAATGTAAGTGGTAACAAAGCAGAGGCCTTGGAAGTAAAAAAAGAAAAGTAAAGATGAACGTAATTAACAACAACAATCTGAAAACTTCCTGATGTCATGACGATGGTGTGCAAAGTCTAATATGTAAATGATATCGTATTAACACAAAAAGATCATATATATACTACAAAAACTTTTTGCCGCCAATTTTTGTGCAAACGTTGTAAACTGTTTTTTATATGAATGTTATATCTATTTTAATAACCAATAAGAATATGTGAAAAATTTTTAAAAACAAGAAGAATTCTAAAAATTTTTAAAAACTGTGTGCGTTCTAAAAAGAAGTACTGTTCTAAAATGTTGTTAAAGAAGAATATGTTTACTGATGAGGGTCTCAAAGTAAGACTGAAAACATTTTAAAATAAATAAAAATAAAATAGTTCCTATTAAAGAGCTGTAAGTATAGTAAAAAAAAAAAAAAAAAATCCATCCTAGAACTTTTTAATGACAACACATAAAAAAAAAAAAAAAAATAGAATCCATCCTAGAACTTTTTAATGACAACACATTAGGCTTCAGTATTAAGTTAGAACAGACTTCACCGATAAATGTTCATTTCTTGGACGTGGATATTACTGTCAATAATAAATGTTTTTACTACAGTGTATAGGAAAACCATATATGCACAAGTCTTCATTCCCCAGTGGTCGTATGACCCCTTTAATTATAAGATAGCCACATTTTGTTTCCTATTAAATAAAATGGAAACACATTGTAATACTTTAGCCGCTAAGAAATTAGAGTATGATATAATAAGTGAACAAGCAATCTTACACGGATATAACTCTATCTTTATTAGAAGTATAAAAAGGTCATTACAGGTAAGCATGCAAAGCATTTCTAGCCATGCATATCCATCCCGAAGTATTACATCCTACATTTACTCTGTTAAATACCATAAACCTTATGGAGACTATCAAAAAAGCACTCTACAATAAAAATATAGTACTCCTGTATAATAGACTAGATACAGTATACCATAATATAATGAATGTCAAACCATCAGTACCTATTTTAGACCACTCAGGAGTTTACATAATAACTACTTATAATAATGATTTACAGAGATGAAATTTACATAGGTAGCACAAAGCGGTGTCTAAAAACTAGACTGAATGAACATAAACGATCAGTAGAGACTTCAGTGTTCGATACTGCTCTGATAAGGTCATTCTATGAATATAATATAATATGATCCACTGAAACCAGACAAAAATTATTAAACCAATAACTAATTCTGATGTAAAAATTGCTGAATCTTTAGTTATATATGAATATAGGAAGCTATACCATGTTATAAATGCCAACCAGCCATCAATAGTACTGCCACAGTGGCTTATTTAGAAATTAATTATGTAACATCAAATTTAATTAATTATTATTATTATATTTTACTTTGTTTTATTAATACTATAATTTTTTATATACATTATTATGGTATCATATTTTAATTTTTTAAATGTATTCTTATGTAAGTTTTTTGCATTTGAATAACGTTTTAATATATATTTGTTTTTTTTTTAATTTGCTGAGGATGGCTTAATAAAGCTGAAAGCTCTTCAATTATATTAAAGTTTATTTCCACTTTTGATTTTGCTGTATTATTCATGATTAAGTAAGAAGTTGGATGAATATATGCAATGTTATGTATCTTCTGCTCTCTTTACAAAATCTGTAATCTAATCTGCTACAAACCAATCATTCCTTAGCACATACCCAAAAAATTAATGAATAAAAAAATTTTTTTTTCTATTTCATATTCCTCTATTGCAGAATAAAAACTTAGTTTTTATCCACATACCCAAAAAATTAATGAATAAAAAATTTTTTTTTCTATTTCATATTCCTCTATTGCAGAATAAAAACTTAGTTTTTATCTAAAAACTGAATACAGTGAAACCCCGCTCGTGCGTTCCCGTATCGTACGACTTTCCCGCTTTAAAAGTCTATTTTCGGAAGTCCGAGCATTTTCCTATACATGCAATGTAAAACTTTCCCTCTTCCTACGTTTTAATTATATAACTTTTTTATTATGACGTCATCAGAGTTCCCGTTTCGTGCGTTTTCCCGGCTCGTTCGACTTTTCGGGCCGGTCCCTGAAAAGTTTCAAAATCGGGGTTTCACTGTATTTTGAAACCATATAGATCATATATAACCATTGTCGCCTATAGAGTATTTTTAACAAAATACTCTATGGGTGACAATGGTGTCTCCTTGTTACAACTGATAATATGGGTACTTCTACAACACAGTTTTTACATAACACATCTAGAAAGATTACATTTACTCTTCTATAACACAAAACATTTTAATTAATTTTTATAAATACACATTATGGACCCATAATACACACACAAAATGTAATCAGTGGGAAATACTTTTCTAAAATTAATCATAAATGCAATTTCAGTAGCTTGCCACGAGAAAAACAATACGTAATCTATTTTCAATTTCAATTTGAAATTGAAAATAGATATTTATTGCTTATCTAAGACAATCTTAACAAATCAAAAAGTGTGCAAAATGTTAAATTTATCAAACATGTTATACAGGCATGTTTATCGTGTTCTGTGAGTACTGTTGCAACTTTTCATTGTGTTAGATGAATCTGTATTATAGGAGATTCATCCTATAATACAGATATCATAGAAAGGATAGTGGAAATCCACTATATATTACAAAAAAACAAGAATTTTTGGAGCAGAAAATATGTTTAAAACAATCTTTTACAGGAGTTCCCTGATTTATGACAGTCCAAGTTATAACAATCCATATTTTTGACAGTGATTAATTATGTTGAAAATCTGTACTCAATGATTGGCATCAATGATTTTGCAATAATGGTTGGCCATCCATCTGATTTATTGCAATAATGCAATAAATTGGCTGGATTGCCAACTTGTCACCAGGATAGAAGTGTGTGATATTTCCACTATACAGTATACGTATTTAATTTTGAGTCTTATATCTCCAGATTTTTTAGGTGTTCAGGCTTGACCCATTCAATCCATCCTAATTGCATGGAAATATGGAATTTGGTTTCCAAGTTACTGAAAAATTTTTGATGGATCTTGTATGGGAATTGATTCACCTATTGTAAAGTTCTATTGGCTTTACCACAGATGTAGATAGTTTGTAGTTATGTTTGGAATGGATATTATTATGTAGTACTCAACCAATGCTTGGGAAGTGGTGTTAAAAAATAATTACTTATATTTGCTATAAACTTAGTTTACTTTGACTTAAGCTGCTAACTAGTACTTTTGGCAGTGGCCACTTTTTCGACCTTCACAAATATCTATGGTGGTAATTAGCTGAAAGGTTTAAAGGATAAGGTTCAACAAATCTGGTTGGGTCTGGACCCTTCCTGAAAATAAATATGAGAGATCTGGAATTGAACCTGGATCCTTCAAGGTAATAATCAATTGCTTTACCATGCATCCAATGCTAGAAACTTGGACACAGAAAAATAATCTAAATGTTCTTTTGTGTTTTCTTTAGTTTTATTCATATAAAGTTCTAGTAAGCATGAAATACCCAATTTTCTCGTTTTAAGAATAAAACAGTATTTATTCCATATTATTGTATGCTACAAACATTATTTACCCTTAGTGCATATGTACTTAGACTTTTGTTGAGATTTATGTTGCTAAATATCAACAAAATAATTTAAATGATTTTTGTGCATTCTATAGAATTCTGTACATTCTTGAACTTTACGTTGTAGCTGAAGAGGATTCTGTAATAAATCGAAAGCGCTACTAAGTTTGTGTGATTTATTTATTTATTCACGTATGAAAGTTTTTCCTGCTGTTGTGCTGTTTGTTTGGCAGTAAAATAGAAATATTGTATGCTATTATTTTTTAAAAGAATATTGAATATTCTGTGTTCTGGTGGTTGGGCAACATAACCTCTATTTATAATATTGCACCTATGGAAAATTGTGTTCTGAGTTATGACATTTGAATTACAACCAAAATTTTTGAACACAATTCCATTGTAAGTTGGGGACTTTCTATATTTAAACTGTCAAACATTTATGGTATTGACATACCCTCTTCAGTACAGGTAAGAACAGAAAAATAAGACTTTACATTATTCTCTATCTTTACAATACTTGTAGCAGGAGTATTATTACAAGTGTTGTAAAGATATAGAATTTGTGAAAAGCAGGGTACTTAAATCATATAGTATAATGGATAAGACTTTACATTAAATAGAAATTCTGTTCTAAGAAAAGAACAATTCAAAATACAACAATTCATAGCATTCTAAATATGGCTATACAGATTAAGAGAATATGAAGTCTATAATATATATAATGTTTTTAAGTAAAAATGCAACTAGAATATAAACAATAAAAATAATCCATTTAAATAATAAAGCTTATTTAAAAATGATGTACAGGTAGGCCTCGATTAGCGCGAATAATTGGTTCCAGATGATGTCATACGACAACATCAATCTCACTTTGGAGTAAAATTTTACTTTACCTGTGGCGATCGAGCGCATCGTGCCGCCAAATCTAACCTGCATTTATACAGTATAAGTGCATCAGATAGGCAATGCCGCGCTGCTTGATTCGTCGCGAGGCAGAAATTCTTGACAATAATCCAAGAATCTTATGTAGGTGCGCGTTGGATCACTTTAGGTGGATTATTGTTGAGAATTTCTGCGTTGCGCCACATCAGGCAGTGCGGCGTCGCCTATCTGATGCACTTATACAAATGCAAGTTGAAGTTGGCAACGCGATGCGCTCGATCGTTTTGGGTAAAGTAAAATTTTACCTTCTAAACTGATATATTGCTGTCTGTATTATAATAATTTATTTTATATGTATATATTTAAAGATTAATAAAATATTTATTTTGGCCAATGGCATTAATATATTGGTAATTAAAAATCAAAGATCGCAAAATTTATCGATTTCAAATTTTTATCGAATTTTAAGTGCTAAAGTCGGGGTAGGCTTATGCATTTTTACTGATTTTCAAACTCTGAAGTTGGAGGGTCGGCTTATATTCGAGTATATACGGTATTTATTTTACTGAAATACAGTGGACAAAATATATATAGGTCTACACTCTATCAGACCGGAACCTAAAACTGCCCTAGACAAAGACTAGGGACAAGCGTGGGGAAAATACAACTCACACACTAGTCGAGCACAGCAGGAGGAGCCACGCGGGCAGAGCAAAGCAATGGCAGTTCAAAAAGCGTTTAACACGTGTCTAAACAAGTACATATGTATAAAATTTATAGGCGTATGTGCACAGCACATAATTTATAAGTATATAAAATGTACTTGACATTTAGAACATTTAATTAGATTATTAATGAATTTCATAGAAAATATAATAAATCACAAAAAAGTAAATATTAATAATAAGGATCTATAATTTATCATAACTGAAATACTGAAGTCTATGGTAGCCGATAATTTCTTATAAATATTTCTTCTGGCCACTCAAAAGGATTTAATCTATCTCTAAATACCCTTTCTCGTCTCATACTTCGAGAATTTTCAAGATAGTAATAGGAGTAGAGAGGCCATTCGCAAGCTTTAACAGCAACTTCTGGCATCGATAACTTTACCAAGACTGTGACGTCATCTCCACTAGCAAAGTTGTCGTTATTTCGTTTATGCAACTGAAACTAACAAGATGTAGGCGGAGTTAGCAATTAATGGTCCACAATAGTTTTATGCAACCAGGCCATAGTCATCAAAGTCCAGGGATACCACATCACAACAATACCAGGACAATTGATCATAAACATGCAATTCTCCATAGCTGCTTCCATACTTAAGTGATGATTCTATTCTCTGCAGTGTAGCAACTTCTTTTATTGTCAAAAAAGTTTTTGAATACGGGTAGCCTTGACTTATGACATGGTTCCATTCCAACTTCTTTGTCGTAAGTCAAGGACTTTTTTAATTCTTGATTTATTTGTTTTATATTTTAATATTTTCATAAATTAGGTTTCTATTTAACTTAAAACAGTTAAACTTAAAGCTTTCCTTGCCTTTTTTACATTGGAATTTTCATCAGTAGTATTATTTCTGTTACTGGATATGACAGAGTTATGACAAGATACAATAATAAGGCTTTGCTTGCTGACTAATAGCGATGCTGCAATGGGTATACAAAAGCAATGTGATCTATGTATATATATATATATGCATGTGGCAAAGTTGAATTAGAGAATTTTTAATAGAAATTTTTGGCTGTGATAACTCGAGTTGTCATAAGTCGAGGATTACCTATATTTAACTTCCATATTTTGATAGAATTTTTATTGATTTTATTTTATATGTATTATTTATTTCATAATTTTTACTGAAATACTTCTTACTTTAGATATTAAATAAAAGTAAACAATAAACCAAATAAATAAAATAAATTGTTTATTCAAAAATGTTTTCGGCTATCCACGTAGCCTGCCTCAGTACATAAAAACCAACCATTTTGAATTAAATTACTCTTTTACTTATTTCAATCTCTCCCCAGCACACTGATTATCATTTGATCATTCTTTTGCAAATAATAATAGAACAGTTAGGTTCATTCCAGATTGTCTTTCAAAATTCCAAAGCTATATAATCTTGAACTGATTCAAAATCCTCCAGGATTAACTGCAATATGCTTTCATGCAACTGATTCATTCTTCACTATAAACTGGTGGATATGGGATATGATTCTCCAATTTATAGTGAAGAGGTTTCAGGATTGAATCCATGTCCTAAATCATAGATTGATTTAGACAGGTATTCTTTAGAGACAAAACAGCTTATATGTATGTGAGATGTAAATCATTTGCAATTTAGATACCAATTTATTGATGACATAGAACAATGTAATATAATGTTGAGATGAATTTTCTCACTTTAAATAAATTTCTTATGGGAAAACTATTGTATAGCTCAAGATATGTCAATGGATTCCTGTAATGAATTATTAATTATTTAAAAAGTTTATAATTGACTATATTAAATATTATTTAATGTACAAACAACCAAAGCCAATACCATATGATTGTCTAAGGATAAGGTTAGGTGTTTTTGGTCTTCTGTTTTATTTTCATCTGTAAACTATTATCACAGATTAGAATACTTATCTTCTTACTGCTCTAACCGGATACATTTATCAAGTTCTGGAAGTTATAACACCATTGAGCAGACCAAAAAACACATTAAAATTCTTCAAATGAACTTTTATTGAGAAACGTTTTTGGTGTTATCACACCATCATCAGCTCCTACAATTAATAGTTTCTAATACATAAGATTCGAATATTGAATTCTTTATAACTGAATTCGAATATTCTCATATTCATATAATAACATTTAGAATACAACGAAATTAAAGAAACATCAATTCTATAATTAAAATTAAAAACACATAACTTTCACTATAAGTTATTAATATTTCTTTACTATGGGATGAAAATAAAAATAAAATAAAATAAAATAATAATTGCCCTTGAATTCTTAATGCAATGCAAGATTAACGAGGTACTACCCAGATCCATTTGGCATATAAAACTACCAATTAAATCCAAGAAAATCTTAGAGAACACGAAACGGATTTGCCTCAAGGCAGCTATTACAGATGCAAGAAGGAAATATTATAATCTAGTCGTAAAGAAAAGGCTACTAGACCAGCAGGAATGTAATTTAGAAGAACCTGAAACGACTCTTAGAAATGCAGCATTAAGGGAAGAATTAGAAAGAATAAAGCAAAAATTAAGGAAGAAATACATCAAAAAGCTAAAATGGTTATTTAAAAGTCAACTAACATGCAATAAAAAGCAAAACATGAATCTAGAAGAGGTACTAACGGTGGTAGGAGATATTAATGTCCCGCCGTTTCTAGAAGAAATAGTTAGGAAAGGTCCTTCATATGGAGTAAAGAATGTCGGAAGGTTAAAAGAAATGCTACCACAGTTTGAGAAACTAGTCACTTCTTGACTCAAGTCCAACATGGCACTTTACCCCAGAGTTACTCCACATTGCTGTACCACCAATAATAATAATAGTAAATTGTATATTCATTATTATATGAATATACATTATTTTTTATTCCACAGTAAACTATATTACCCTATATTAAACTTCTAATACTGTATTTAGTTAGATTTTGCATGACTTAATATATATTTAAATTTTTCAAATGAATGCTTCAGTCTTTTTGAAGATTAGATACTGTTCTTAAGGGAATTTATGTGAAATGATATAAGACAAAGACCTCTAATGTTTTTGCTGATGAACTTGTATATGGTTATCAACAAAAACTTCTAATAACTATACTAAACTAAAAAAAATCATCATCTATATACATTTTTTTATAAACTGAAATTCTTAGAAATATAACTGATAAGGAGATATGCATTTATTAAATCATGTGAAATACATTTTGTATCTCAAAGATATCAATTTCAATATTATGAAATGATTTTTGGTATCAGAACTGTTATAAAATATACTTTTCATTGTGAATCAGTTCCTAAGAGTTTTTTCCAAGCCAAAAACACCTTCTGATTAAGAATGAAGTTTTTATTTTGGAATACAGTACTTTATATTAGCAGTCCCAAAAATTTTTTATTCATGCATCCCTTTGTCTTACTGATAAAGAGGTAAATGATTAAAAAATTTATTACTATTATCATTTACTGATAAAAGATGTGTGGTATTTTTCTGGGTAAAAGGGAATGTGTGATCCCTTTTATCAGTAAATGATAATAGCATGCACTCCATACAACAGATATAGGCCTATGTTATGGCAGGAAAAAAATGTGTATTTGAAAATATCTTGCATACTCCTAGAATTGCCCATACAACATTTGAGGACTACTACTTTATATCATATCCATTTTATCTATTCACAATCAATACATAAATTTAATTATTATAAATGTCATATCAATCACTGAAAAAAGATTCAAATATTGTTGTTTTAAATTATCAGAGTATTTTTCTCAATCACTTAATAAAATTATAAATATTTTGTTCCCACTATTTTCATAGATGCTCTCACTCTTAGTCCAAATTTGTAATTCATAAAAATATTTAAATATTGTATTATAAATTTTGAAATACTTTTATAAACTTTCCAACTATTAAAACTATTTGTATCAAACTAATGTTTGTACTTAATTGATACAACAAAAATTTTAACATAATTTAGATTATATTGATTTCAATAATGATTACTATTAGTTCTATCTATTTTGAATATGAAGGCGTCTATAAAACAAATATTAATAATTCAAAAATCCTCTTTCCGATGTACAGTATGAACACCACGCTTTTTTGATAGTTTCTAACAGGCAAGTTCATCCGCAGTTTATTAATCAGACTATTTCTTGTATATTTTCCCTACCCCTTGAAAACAAATATTTTTATTTTATTTGATCTTTTTACTGTTTAAATTATGTATATATAATTAATTATTTTATGCACAATTTATACCAAAATAAAAATTATTCTTACATCTATGCCCTCTAGTGTTTTAATTTTGAGTTAATTTTATATATTTAATATTTTAACGCTTCCTATATAAAAATATCACATATAATTAGTAGTAGTATTAAATATTAAAAATAAAAGAATATAAGTTTTATATTATAAACACAATCATTGGTACAAAACAAACTAGTTCAACCATGCATAACATACGAGTTCAGACATTTTCATCCGAGGTAATTGTGTAGTATCACTACTTTTGCCGAAAAAAAAAATCAAAAATTTGGTCACGTGACCGGAAATGACGTCATCGGGACTTAATCTCACCTCCAATAATGGTGCATGCACAAAAAAATCAAAATAAAAAAATAAAAAAAGCAGGCTAAATTAAATACCGTGCCTCGTCTACCATTGGGTCGCCGCCATGACAGTAGCAGCTCAGCGGCGCCTCACGTGACTATACCGCGCTGACGGCTGCACGGGTCTGTCAGCAGCGCGAAAAAACTACAAAAAGCGCTGCGATAGTTTAATTTCGCTGTTTTCTATACATTTTTTAGTTTTGACTATTTCGCCTTTTTACCACTTCCCGGATTTTAATTTCGCCTGTTTTTTAGTTTTTTACTTTTGATTTTTTTGTGTCTACACCATTAGTGGAGGTCAGATTAAGCCTCCCCGATGACGTCATTTCCAGTCGTGTCCAAATTTTTGATTTTTTCGGCAAAAGTAGTGATACTGCACAATTTCCATAAAAATGAAAAATTTAAAACACATTAGCACTTTTTATTGCATTTTTATTTTTTATAATGGAAAATATAGTTGATGTCGACATGCTATATTCCTTGGCTAGGTCAGAAAGACTATGTCCATTTTCATATTTTAAAATAAGTTCCTGTTTTAATTCAATGGTGGTTCTCATAGCCTTTCTTTTAGATTTTTTTTCTTCACTTTCCATGATCATCTATTTCTGATAATACAGTATACAGTATTTTAATAAAAATAAT
>AYEL01038802.1:0-22176 GCA_000484575.1 Olivierus martensii
GTTTACAGCATGATGAATGGTTATAATTTTTTTTGTGATAAAATATAAGCAAATTTCATTTCAGATATGTAATATATCACCATCGTAATTATGGATATAGAACAGGCTTAACTGCAAATTCAACATAAAATTTCCTTTAAAATAAAACATCCAATGAAAAGGTTAAATAAGGTGTGAAAAGATTAGCTGAACAGTATCCTGTATCATAATCAGTAATAATTCTTTTAGCTAAATAATTCTGTAAAAATCCAATAATAGTAATGCAGGTAAGTTATCTGTTGCTCCCTTTCTTTGACACTTAGCGCCATCTATTAATGTTTATTGTCATAAAATAAAAATTCGGTCCCTAGGGCCCTAAAAAATGGCCAAATAAAAAAAAGATCTGTTGTTGCCTTTGTCTGAAAAAGGGACTCCAGCCAGCCACGTTTGACTAATTATAATAACGAAAAAGGGACTCCAGCCAGCCACGTTTGACTAATTGATCTGTTGTCGCAGACATCTGAAAATTAGATCTTTCTAACGATACCCTATTTATAGAAATTGGTACAGTGGTTCGTCCGCCTAACGATATCCTATTTATAGAAATCGGTACAGTGGTTCGTCCGAAAAGGGACTCCATCCTAATTTTGACTAATTATAATATAGAAGATAGATAATAAGTGCAAAATTATTTATTATAATAATTTGAAATTTTTAATTCTATTTAAAATTGTATAACAGAAAAAATTTCGGCAATATCCTCCTCTTCTTTTTTACATACATTTTATACATTAGTCAGTGAGCGGCGAATCTTCAATTTTGTAATATATAGTTTTTTGGAGTGAATCTTTAACATAACGGAATTGTCGATTCGTATTTTATACATTAGTCGGTGGGCGTCGAATCTTCACATCTCTAATGTATAGCTTATTTGGAATGAATGTTTAACACAACAGAATTTCGCCGCCCACCGACTAATGTATAAAATACGAATCGACAATTCCGTTATGTTAAAGATTCACTCCAAAAAACTATATATTACAAAATTGAAGATTCGCCGCTCACTGACTAATGTATAAAATGTATGTAAAAAAGAAGAGGAGGATATTGCCGAAATTTTTTCTGTTATACAATTTTAAATAGAATTAAAAATTTCAAATTATTATATCTACTAATTGTTGTTAAAACAATTACATTTCATTTAAATAATCAATTACTGTTTTAATAAATAATCTGTTCTCGATGCTCTAAATTTTTTAGGATAGTTTTTAAGTAATTAAAATTTATAGATGATTTAAAAAAATAAGCATATTTTAAAAATAGTTTTTTGACTAAACCAGAAATGACGTCACAAAACTTTTAAACAGAGCCTCAAATCAAAAATCATGACTAGACCTTTTTACTCAAAATTTTATCCTTTACAAGTCTGTAAATTTTGGCACAGCCTTTTTGAGTCACTCTGTATATTTAATTTTTTAGTTTTACACTTCCTAAAAGTAAAACAACTAGAAAAATAGCTTCGAGTTGTCACTGTGCTGTAAAATCCGTCAGTTCCACAAAAATTCGGTTATATTTAATAAACTGTTAATATTTTTTTAATTATACGATAAACCATGCTGTATGTGAACTCAACGAAAATTTAGTGTTGCCAGATCACCCGGACGAGATGAGATCACGTGACCGCAGACCACGAACATTACGCGCCAACAAGTCGAAACCACGTCGGAAAATAGTTTGGAAAAATCCGACCATAGGAATGTCTATCAGGACGATACAGAAACGAAAGAAAATATAAGGATGTATTTTATTTTATATTCGTTTAAAGTTAGTGCAATGGATGGAACTCGGTGAGTGTTACGACCCTCTCAAAGAACCATGTGCAGAGAGAAAAGTGGTAACCATCGACGTTTGTCAGTGACCTGCGCTGCTACTGTCATGGCGGCGACCCGACGGTAGACGAGGCACGGTATTTAATTTAGCTTGTTTTTTTGTTTTTTATTTTGATTTTTTTGTGCATGCACCATTATCGTAGGTCAGATTATTAAGCACCCGATGACGTCATTTCCGGTCGTGACCAAATTTTTGATTTTTTCGGCAAAAGTAGTGATACTGCACAATTAAGTGGATTCCGTTTAATTGGGATACGTCAGGACAGCCATTTTGTTCCAATTAAGTGGAACAGTGCTGCCAGATCCTTTTTGTCGAAAATCCGTAAAATCAAGTTCTAGAGAGGAGAAAAATCAGTCAGTTTTAGTTTTCATTCGATTTAATTTGAATTTAGATTGAATCATAGTTTTAATCTGCAGTACAGTATGGTATTTACAACTTAGTATCAATTTTGGTTACTATATTTGAAATTCTGATTGAAAGCAGTACAGTAATGTCAGAGATGGAATGTTTGCTAAATGCTAATAATTGTTTAGCAAAAAAATTATCACATATCTATAAATTTTAGTGCAATGATGATAAAATTTTATTATTAAAACATGCTATTTGTTTGAAAAGTCCAAAAGCGTTTAAAAATTGATGAAGTTCTACCTAAATCTTCTATAATGAACTGAAAGCACAAATGTATTTATTGAAAGCAATAATTATCAATCGTTCTTTGTTGATTTTTTGTTGTTGTTCTTTGTTGTATCTTTTTGCAATTAGGGCCGGCACTAGGCATGGAAAAGCAGAAATATAACTTCATGGCACCTATAGTAAGTTACAACGGGAACCGAGTGGCACCGGGAATTTAAGTGCAATTTATTTCAAAAGGCATGTATAACTAAAGCAGGTGTTTGTTGTAAAATAAAAATCTTATAATAATTATGTATTACAAATAAAATTTTTTTTAAAATGATGAAACTGAAATTTAATATGAATATAAATAATTTCGGATTACATTATATCGTATTACTTTGCTAGACTATTTTTGAAAAGTGATTTGAGTAAACTATCTTGAGTATCATATATACTAGACAGCAATTTGAAGGTTACGTCATAAATTCTTAAAGATAATACCAATTTATTAAATGACAAAGACGCTGCATGTAAATAATTTTTATGAGTCATATTAAAATTGAAATCTTTGAGATCTACGACACTAACATAACACTAATGATATACAGTAAAAATTTTCAAAATAAGTAATAACTTCTATAAGTCCAGTTAACATGATACCAAGTAAATCAGCATATAAGAATCCTTTCTAAAATATGTAATTAAGCGGCATTAACATGTAAATTTTGGGAAACCTTATCACTAACAAACGGATACTAATCTCTGGTAATAAAAGGATTGACTATAAATTTTTAGAAATTTTAAAAGATCCGTCCAACTTGACGGTCTTTATCTACGTATCGAAAGTTAAAAATTCACTCCTTGTGATATTTAACAATATATAGGATATCATGACTTTATTACATCATAAATTCACATGAAAACGTAAAAATATTACGAAAATAGTGTCTTTGTCTTTTGAAATTATTTAATCATTAATTAAAATTAACTAATGACGTCTATTATTTAATGTAAATGACAAAGTGCACACATAGAAAAGCAATATTGCAAAAGAAACAATATATTTACAATTTTATTTTATTAATATGAACGAATTTATCAAAAAGTTTATTTTTTTATGTAGGTTCGCATAGAATTCGCTTTAAAATTTCTTAAATATTATAAATTAAGAAACAAGTTAACGTTCATAATGAATGGCAACGTGAGAATTACTTTGTTATTATTTACGAAATTTTCTTACCTTCGTTCATATTTTGTTTATATTATGAAAGTTTTGAATTAATAATAAAATTCTTATTTACAAAAAGAAAAATATGTTCTAAATTTTAATTTTTGAATTCTTTTACGCATTGATGACGTATGAGAATTAACTGTAAACAAGATGAAAAGTAATTCTATAAAAACGGTAACAAGTTATTATATGTTTACAATTTATTTTTTAATTAAAAAGAATGCATCTTATAGTTTAGCTTTTATAATTATAAACATCAAGAAGCTTCTAATATTAGTTTTATTAAAATGGAATCATGATTATTTTCAGAAACTGTTTATAACAGAAGAGTCCTTGCAAAAATTATTAGGTGATTCTGATGATGTTAGTGAATACGAAAATTACACAGATGGCATTATAGTTGATCGGAAAACTGTTACACATTCTTTTGCGAAGAAAAAAATTCAGAGCGATACTTTAATATATATTGAAGACGAACATTTTGAAGCGCATCGTTCTGTCTTATGTTGTTTTAGTCACTTTTTTAAGAAACTATTATCTAATATGGATCATAGAAAAGTAAGTGTAACACGCAAAACAAAAATTTTTCAGTAAATCTCAAAAATAATAATGATTACTGCTGTTTTTTTTTATAAAAATAATAACAAAAATTCAGTAAATTCATGTATCTTGAAACTGTTTTTCAGTCCTTTTTTAGCCTACTTTTCGAAAGAAAATAAGGCTTATTATCATGCTTATTATATACATTATATTAATAACGAAATGTGTCTGAATTTGGGGATATCTGTTTTGCAGTCCAACCACTGTACCGATTCCTATAAATAATGTATCATTAGAAAGGTTTCTACGACAGTCAAAATTTTTTGTTATTATTTAATTTAAAATTTAAGAAATAAATATTATATTATATGATTGTAGTTCCTCTAAAAAGATAAAATTCGTAGGTGCCGCTGTAACCTATACTCCGTCTCATACGAGTTAATTACATTGTAGGGCAAACTAATTCTGTATAATATGCTGTTATACAGGTATATAGTATGTTAAAGTTAAGGTTAAGTCACAAGATTGCATTTCCAATCATTTATATGAGGGGTAATATCTAGTAAGAAAATAATACTATTGTCCGGCATCCGTCTCCCACTAATTACAATTGAACTGAATAGATTTTCATGAAATTTTGTTGTGATGTTCTGTCATTAATTAATTAAAGGTCACCTCGATATCACATTATCTAACATCTCGCATTAGGAGTGGTATAAATATAATGAATAGTAATAGTTTGTAAAAATGAGTATAGAATATGCATCATATGCTCCAATCACAGAGATCTTTCTGCATCACTGAAAAGGGGTTTTTTCTATATATAAATATATTTATTGAAAAAGAGGCATATTCAGAAGTTTAATCCTTTGAAAAACGAAGAGAAAGTGGTTTTCTTCCTGTTGAAATTTTTTCCTACGGAAAAAGAGGATTCTCTTTAGTTGCATCTTATGACGTGCAGTTGAAACGATGGATAACTTTTTCCTTCTATATAAGGGAAATTTTTATATTCAGATGATCTTTCTCTTCCGATGTATTTAGTTCTTAAATTCGCATCATAATTCGAACCCATGATCATCGGTCGGTCGGATTGGCCGCGTGGAAACGCTTCGGCTTTCCACTCTTGAGGACCGGGGTCGAGTCTCGGATCCCACCCCTTGAAAATATTTATCATGGGGTCCGGGCCCGGCCCGTCGATCCCTGTCCTCCACAATCCGGCTGACCCCTCAGCAGGGGTGGGCAGCCTGTGGAAGGGCTTGTTTCGCCTTGTCACTTAGTATTCTCCCTGAATGGAAATGGCGTCATCTGTAACAAAAAAAACCCATGGTCATCAAACATAATAATCTCAAAGATTCGTATGGTCTACAAAGGCATAAAATCATAAAATTTTTCCCGTTTTAAATTATTTATGAAACTTTTTTTTTTATAAATCAATCCATATTTGAAATACGCGCAAAGACGGAAATTACGCAATTCCAATATATATATATTTTTCCTTTTTGTATAGTTCTGTAACAAGTGTCTAGATATGCAAATTAATTAATTTACAAAAACGGAATCTCAGGCTGATTTGAATCGCGATTATTACAATCGTGTATCGTGCATTTTTATATCATTTGTGTCAACTGTTAAATCGGGAAGAAGGCGAAATATAAGTCTTGACGAACGGAGTTTATCCTCGTTGCGGAAACTTCTCCAAATAAAAAGAGGAAAACGAAAAGAAAGCGGATTGATTATATAAAATTATAAATAAGAGAAATATATGTGTATTAAATGTAAAGGAAGATAAACATTCAGAGAAAGGTGTTAAATTATAATAAAGATAAACAAACGTCTAACGCGTATCGTTTAAACACGGACTTTTGTATATAACGACATAAATCACGAAGAAAACATGAGATATAATGGCGACGAAGCTACATCGAATTGGATGTAGGTGTCGCCAAGAGTGTAGAGACGTAAACGAAATATTAGAGAGATGATATAAACAAAGATGGAAAAAAGAATTTGATGAGACAGAGGAGCGCTCAGTAGAAGTGGTTGCAGAATTGTCATTGGGACTGGATCCAAGCATCTCACCGTTTGCCCAGTCGGTATCCTCCCACTTATATGCTGGAAGGATTTGCATCGAGGCAAAAATTGCCTAGGATTCTTTCTTTGTTTCATTATATTTCTCGAAGAACCACCGAACTATACACTGACATCTGAAAAGCGTGACGATCCCTTTATATATCTCTTGGACCTCCGACGGAAGATAACAGCTCTCGGAATAAATCAATGATTCTGTTTGTGAAACCTCATATTTGTACAAGGTATTTATCTTCTGATTGTATTTGATGCACTGCTCTTAATATATGATAGAGCTAGCATCAATTGTACAGAAATCTCTCTCAATTAAGTATCCAGATTTGTTCATACTGTAAATCGTATTGTTATCAATCATTGCATAACTGGAGATTTCTCCTCCATCCTTACTCATCAAAGTGCCACATTTCCTCATTTTGGCTATCAAATATATACTGACGCCACAGTCGCTCCGAGGGCCTCACATTTGTACAATTACACATATTTTGTTTAAATGGAATATAGTCTATTAAAAACATTTAAATACAATTTTGATGTTGCAGCGAATTTATTAATGAAATAAAATATTTTTATAAAAATGCATCTTTCATATTATTAATTTATACATATTTAAATATAATTTTAATTATTAAAAACGCATACATAATTATATAATTTATCATTCATTTAATAAATATACTGTTTAAAATATTAAAAGATTTTGTTATTTAATATAGAAATATACCAAAGTTAAACTGACGAATATACAACCAGAATCATTTGAAGCACTATTAAACTTCATGTATACAGGCAATATCCAATTAACATGCCACTCTACTCCTAAGTTGTTATCTGCAGCAAAGAAATTACAAATAAATGATGCACTTAAAAGAATTTATCAGGTAAATATATGCATAATAATTACTTATGTATTGATTTAAATATTGGAAAAATGTCAGATTACCTACTTCTGGTAGACGTTTTGCGTCGCATATGGACCGGCGTCGCCAATATAACAAAATTTTTAAATGAATATATATACATTCATCTCCGGAACATGATATAGAGACCAATTCTTAAATCATTTCGGAACTTTGGTTCCTAAATAAGCCAGTTTAAAAATTTAGAATGATTTTGGATCTACACAACAAAATGGCTAATGGAAAATGTGTCGCATCGCATGCAGCAGCGCAGCATCGCCTGTATAGCAGGCTTTTTTAATGAATATGAATCGACTAACATGAATCTTTGATTTAAAGATTCATGTGTGTGTATGTGTGTGCCATATTGTTGCGTATATCCAAAGTCATTCTAAATTTTGAAACTGGCTCATTTGGGAACCAAAGTTCCGAAATGATTTGAGAGTCTGTTATCCATGCATGCGCAAAAGTTTCTAATTACAATATTCTAAAATTTGATTCAGAATTGTTTATTTCTGAAAAGGATATATAATTATAGATGTTTAAAATTATTTTGAAAAGTAGAATCTATTTTTTAAACATTTTATTCTTGAACAACAAACAACAGCGTTGGTCATAACGCCACGTCGAGCGTCAATCGCAACTGTTGCACGCGAAGATACAACTTACTATTATCAAATATGCACAGTTTACATAAACAATAATGTTGATTCTGTATTCGTTTCCGTCTAAAATATCTTATCTTTTCCTTGAATCTGTTTACATTAACGATTTATTTATGCTATTTCCCCGTAGTCTGCGATAATTCCTTATAATACTATACATAAAAATCCATTTATCGTTAAAAATACGCGAATAAAAACAAGAATCATTATTACAATCTCTGCGATTGTTTGATATGAACTTCCTCAAAAATTTAATAACGCTACTATTGTTTTTCCCCTATTTACGTATATTTTACGTGACTTGTTACGATGTTAGCATAATATCCTATCATCAGTTGAGACACGACTTGTTTTTGTTATTTAACTTATTATTATGATAAAAAAAATGCCTATGTAACACAAAAATAATTTTGTAAAACACATTTTATTGTTCTATTCTCTTATGTATATTAAGCTAACTTTTACAGTAGACTAAAATTCATTAAATTGTTTACTAATTCATTTATATTCCTTTATAAATAAATAAAAAAATAAGCGAAAAAAAGTACAGTAGTTGATTAATTTGAATAATTTTTATGTTTGTATTAATAAATTTAAAAAAATATATATAAAATCGAACGAGGAAAATGATTAAAAAAACAGAAATAACTCTAACCAAATCGAGTAGAAAGAATGACATTGCAATTTTCCTTCATTAAAACAGTATTTTTGTGAATAAGGAAAAGTTTAAAACTGTGGAAATATTAAAATTTGAAGCGTAATGTGGATTCAATAAAATTTTTAAAACTATGACGATTACGAAATAAACATTTCTTTTGGTAGTAACTACTTATTTATTTTAATAATAATTATTTTTAACATATGTTTATGTATCATTTTTTGACAAATAAGTTATCAGTTAGGTAGAATTCAGACTAGTTGAATCATACTCTAAATAAATTCACATTTAATTTCATTCGCCCACAGTCGGCAAAATTCACCATATGACTCACTGACGTAGTCTGGGATGTAGTATAAATATTATTACATTTAATTAAGAAAAATTATTATTTAATATAACGAGAACCATCCGAGAATTTTCATTCAAGTGTAGTAACTGCTTGAATTTCGTTTAAAAATTATAGTACACTTAATATTTTTGTTTTAATTAAATGTAAATAATGCAACAACACCATTTCTTTTAAAACGTTCAAGGACGTTTGAAATTCCTAAAGAGGAATGTTTTAGAAATGTTTTAACCAATAATAAATATATTAAACAAATATCAGAATAAAATAATTCGAAATGAATTTTTATCTTTTTCTCATTAGATTTTCATCTTTTGAATTTATTAAATATCGTAACAAAAATTTTACAACATTCGAAAGTTCAATTATGAAACACTGCATTAACTGTGACATGCATTTAATGAGTTAACTTTGATATATAAAAGTTAAATCAAATTGAATGACGAGTTTTTATTAACATAAGTTAATTAATTAAATAAATTTTAAAATTATTTTTATGTCAAGGTTTTCCGGACATTTCTGGCACATGGTTTTCCTTATATGTATGGGCAATCGTATCAACTGTTACGTCTCGTGACGCTTTATATAGATATATATTTTTGACAGCATTTACGTCATAGTGACATCACTATAATGCCATGTCTATTCAACAATGACATCGTCTTTTGGGATCCTGTTGCAATTCCTAAAGTGATAATCGAATATGAGAGATCATCGTTGGGATAATTTCGTGTTTGGGACCAACCCATCCCAGAAAATTGCAACGAATCTGAATATTATTCCAACTTTAAATTCTTCCCAGTTAAAAGGAGGATTTACAGTAGCTCAAATTCGAACAAAAATCTAGGAAAACAGGAAGGAATTAGTATATTTTTGTCGCAATAAACGTTCCAATTTTTGGTACAATTTTGACTCGTTCAATGACAGATACTCGGCCACGTTTTAACATCTAGTGCCATCTGGTAGTAAAATAAATGTCGATTTTTCAAATTACTGGTTCAGTTTAGTGGCAATAAAAATGAAAATAAACTCATAGAGGATAACAGGCGCTAAGTTGTGGACATGGTTCCTCTAGCTATAAACGAACATATATGCAAACAAATTATTTATTTATTATGTAAATATTTTGAAACATTTCCAGTATAATTTATGTTAGATTACGTTGCAAAAATAGAAAATTACCTCTCAAAAACATTTTATATAATAGTTCCAGTTATATATTTGACGATATATAGTTTTATTAAACGTTTGATGGATTGATATATTAGAAAATAAAATATTTCGAAGGTTATTGACGGTTAAGGACTTCGTGTGTCATGTGAAATGTCTAAATATAATTTTAAAATATTATACATAAATATAAGAGATCGAAAATAACGATAAGGAATCACACCGAAGTAACGAACAAATCGTCATTAATTAATTAAAAAAAAATACAGTAAATATGTTACAGGTAATTGAGAAATGTTAATAAAACAAAACTCTTCAACTATGATTGATTGGGTTTTTAAGTTTATTCTTCCTTGAAATAAATTAAAAGTGAAGATTCTATTATCAAATTAAAATTTTTGTTCAATCTTATCTTTTTAAAATAATAATAAATTTAAATATTTTATAATTAACCCTGATTGCATCTTCGAACTTTTTAATTCTTTTTTTATTATTTAAAATATTGAATATTTAATTGTCATCATGATAATTGAATATTGGTGAGCAATATCTTGATATAACTGATGATCGGTGAGCAATATCTCGATTGCTGGAGAAATAGAAAGACAAGAAGCATTAGTAAAGGACACCTATCCCTCGATTTGCACGGTACTCGATTTACACGGTTTTAAATGAAAACAAAAAAAAATTTGGGGTTTTATTTGATTGTTTTGCATTATACCATTAATAAATTAAAAGAGTATCATATTGTCCCGTTTTGTGGAATTATGAATTCGTAGAGAATAATAGAGTGAATACAGCTATATTTCATATAGTCCAATTTATTTACACACAAAACAAAATAATCTTGTTTCACTATAACTAAATTCAATATAAAATCCGATAATTATCATAAATAACACTAATCTATGTCTTTAATTCAGAATAACTCACATAATTCTTCTTACTTGTTAGTTCACTTTCGCTTTCATAATTTATCGCTCACTATTAACTTTTACTGTCCAGTCGCTTTCACAATTTATCGCTCACTATTAACTTTTACTGTCCAAGTCTACTTTCACAATTTATCGCTCACTATTAACTTTTACTGTTCAAGTCTCGCCTCACAATTTATCGCTCACTATTAACTTTTACTGTCCAAGTCTCGCAGTGCAATTTATCGCTCACTATTAACTTTTACTGTCCAAGTCTCGCAGTTCAACTAAACTCAACTCAGGCTTGCGGATCGCCTATTTATGTTTGAATAATTTTTATTGTTTTTATTTGTATGGAATATTGTTAATTTGTTTTCTTTTTTGTATCGTATCCGGTGTTAATTAATGTTTATGTTTTCATTTTCAAAAATAAATTGTAAAAGTATATGCATTAGATTTCTCTAAAAATTAATGAACCAATCCTTCTTTTTTTCCTTTAATCCTTATGTCATTTTACACGGTTATAAAGAACATATCCTTGACTTTTCTATTATCTTCTTTAGATCGATTTAGACGGTTTACAATTTAATTGAATATAACCTTCTATTTTGTATGAATTCTGTGTCTCATTTTACACGGTTTCGGGTTTGTACGATTTTTCCAGAAACATATCTACGTGTAAATCGAGGGATAAGCGTATTAATATGATAAGATTCATGCAACGTTTCAGTTAAGAGTATTTGAGCTATTTAAAAGATCTCACGGAATGGCAGCAATCTGCTAATGCTTAAAACTTAGGATTAGTTGCCAAGAACAGGTGCCATCAAAGAGCAATTATTCTGTACCACCAAAACGTATTACAGAGGTCCGAAACAAATTAATCATTGTAGCCATACTGGAGCACGCTGGAATACAAGTATCCGCAGTCCACTTCTGGGAAAGTCCAAGATTCAGACTGGTATGTGTACTTCGGTAGGAGGAAGTTCATCTGATTCTAATCTCCCAAGAGTAATGGTGATTGGGACCCAAAATTTAAAATTTTCTTTTGTCAACAGATGACCCCACTTTCCACTCAGTAAGAGTACTAAATGGCGGGGCGAAGTTTCTAACTTAAATATAATCAAATCCAAAATAATCTATCAAAACTTAACGTCTAACCGGAAGACGGGTTCTCATTCCGTAACACGTGATTGCCAAATACTGAGACGGAGAACGTGGAAAGTAAGTCAACTCTTAAAACTAAAATATAATACAATAAATAATACTGAAAATAACGATAAATAATAAACAGGATAGGTCAGAGTTAACTTTCTCATAATCTCACTTAAAAAGCTGCGTGAGGTAGAGGATCCAGGAATTGAATCGAATCTTCTAAGATGAAAGTACAACATATTTCTACTGTGACCACATTTTTTTTTGTCAACAGATGACTCCACACTCCATTCATTTAGAATACTATGTGGCGGGGCGAAACAACCCCTTCCACATGCTGCCCACCCCTGCGGAGGGGTTAGCCGAATTGTGGAGGACGAGGATCGACGGGCCGGGCCCGGACTCCATGAAAAATATTTTCAAGGGGTGGGACCCGGGTCCTCCAGAGTGGAAAGCCGAAGCGTTTCCACGCGGCCAATCCCCGGGTCCTCCAGAGTGGAAAGCCGAAGCGTTTCCACGCGGCCAATCCGACCGACTCATGAGACCTATTGCTGATATACAGAGCCAGCCTTAGGGTAAACACGGGTCCTCCAGAGTGGAAAGCCGAAGCGTTTCCACGCGGCCAATCCGGCGTCCTCCAAAGTGGAAAGCCGAAGCGTTTCCACGCGGCCAATCCGGCCGACTGACCCATATTGAGTTAAGATAGGGTGGATGGTTGTCACTCCAGTGAAGGGGAGAACTGCATTATAGAGCGGGAATCGACGTGCCATTCCGGATCCATAAATAAATTTTTCATTGAGTTGATAAGGAATCGAATCCGATCTCCAGGATGAAAAGCCGAGGCGTTTCCTCGCGGTTAGTCTATGTATGTGCCATAGCGATCATGGGATTTACTTTATCTGTCGGCAGCAACATTTAGAGCTCCATCACACGTTAACACTCATAATCGGATCAACCAGAAAATTAATAGTAGTGTTCAACGGACTGAACCCGGATCCTCCTGAAAACTGGAGATATGGGACTCGGAATCGAATCCAGTAATGTGGTAAACGAATGCTTTACTACGCGACCAATATTACTGACAAGTGAGTGGGAAGTGGCGTCCTCTGTTCACAAAAAGGGCCATCCAACGAAATTTTATTTGTTAATAAGTCTATTTCTCTATTGCCTCCACCTCCAATAAATCGGTAATCATCATGAGAAAGTTGAAAATCACTAATATAGCATGCATTCTAATCTCATCTCATACCTGTCATTGAAAACTTCAAACAGGACCAAAATGAGGGCTCTTACAATATATGTGAACTGTTTTACAAGTCAAATCCTGATTTTGACCAAATTTGATATAATTGTGTTTCTTTTATTACTTAATGTTATCTGAAAATTTTAGTTCAATTGATTAAAAATAAAGAGCATATAAACATATATTAGATATGCTACCATTGTCATTAAACAGAGAAACTATTTTCATCTGATATGATACAATAATGAAATATATCGGCGGCCGGATGCAATACCACCTCTACTTAAAATCTGATCGCGATGAGACGTATATTTTCCGTGACGTCATCATTCGAAGGCCATTCTATTAGAAGATCACTTTCTTCTAATAGAATTTGTTAATAAAGGTAATTACAGTTATAAGTTGTGCATTAAAATTACAAAATATTCTGCTATGTTGTATAAGTGCTACGTTCCTTTCTGTCGTGTGAATTATCGAAATGGTCGAAACGTTAGCGCATATTCATTTCCAAAAGAGAGTTACATAAAAAATAGATTTCAGTTATCCAAAGACGTGATTTTATTTCAATACGAAATACTAAGGTAAAAAAATCTTTTATTGAATAAAGGTAGTATACTGTGATTTTTTTCCTAGTGCATTTTAATTAGTTTCTTAATTTTTATATATGAAGGTATGTGAACTGATTTCTCATCATGAGTTTGACTGAATCACTAGGCTATGATAAAAAAACAGGACAATTGATCAATGCACCATTAAAAAACAAGATGAGAAAAGGAGCGATTCCTTCAATTTTTCCCAAATTTCCAATGTCTTCCACCAGCGAGAGGAGAATGTTACGCACACATCACCAAATAATAACAAAATTTTACGAGAAAATAATTTTCTACAAGTGTCATGGTGGAGAGCATTCAAACAAATGAACAATATACTAACTGTTTAAATCAAAATGATGATGATTAGTCCTTCTAGTATCCTGATTTTGGTATACATAGTGGTTTAATATACATAGTGGCTGGAATGGAAATGCTCTCACTGCTTCTTTTAAGGCTTTGAAAAAACTGCATTACATTGAAAATAATTCATTAATAAAACGTGGATATGGTTTGAAGTTTGGAGGTATTATCTCCTTCAATAATGGAAAGACAAAATGTTAAGCCTGCTTTATAAATATTTAATAGATTTGTGTCGTATGGATTGTATTCATTGGGTGCTGAAAATAATATTCCAAATTTTGAAAGCATAGCCAAATTAATTGATTATATCAGTACTTAGTGGGAAATTACGAATGTTAAGAATTCTTTGAAGGGCATTAGAAAAAATATCGTAAATATATGGAATCACTTACAAATTCACCCACAGATGTTAAAAATGTCTTTCTTAATGAATTTATAGATTGGCTCGATACATGAGAGAAAATTGACTGCAAAAAAGGCGAATTAACAAAAGAAACTCACCAGGCTTCAAAGCTAACTACTTACTGTTTGCTTGAATTATGTAATTATTGCATAAGAGAGTTGGGATTACAATACATATTACCAGGCAAGATTCAGGCTGATTGAAATGAAGAGCGATTCGGGATGTACAGGCAGATGGCGGGAGGTTGCGCAATACACATTTCTATTCAACAATTATTTGAGACAGAAACCAAGTCGCGCATCCAAAGCAATATAAAGTGTGAATTACTATTTAAGAAACAAGTAATATGCATTAATGTAGTGGATAATGATGATGAGTGGAATGAAAATATTAATTTATCAAATACATTAGAAAATCGAGAGGTTAACCCGAATATTGTAGTTGATGATGCAGATTTTCAATTAATTCAGAAGCGTTTTAATGTGCTTACATATTTGGGAGGTTATTGCGCATTTTCCATTTTGAAAAAACTCATTGTAGGAATGAAATGATTCACACATTTGATAGAAGTGGACTCATTTACCCAAAAGAAATGGTTGTAAATGCTGTGATATATACATATGTACGGGTGATCTTAAACATTTGTATCATTTCACGAAAGTTGGTTTTTTGAACCTTGAAAATCAAAGAAAATTTTTGACAAAATTGTTTGAGGATAGTTTTGTTTTTAATGATCCTTATTGTGAACAAGGTCATGATACTGAAAATACAATGATAATAATTTTATGGACTGCATGTAATATATTTCTGAAAAATTTTGTTTAATGAAGAATGATACAAATTGTTCTAAAAAGAAAAGGAAACTTGAAATTCTTGAATATGCTAAATAAAAAATTCTTTAATTTGTTTATTTCATTATATTGCATTTTGATCAATGAAATTTTCATGTTAAAATTTTGTAAATTGATTGTAAAATGATAATTGATTAATAAATGATTAATTGTATTGTAATTCATCTTTTCTATAAAGATAATATAGAAAAGATGAATTACAATAATGAGTTTATACATATTGTATATATGTATTTTTCAGTTTCATATAGGCCTATTTTATACAAAGAAATGATTATTATTGACATATAAAAGAAAATAATAAAAACGACAAAATAAAAATAAAACATTCTGTATTTTCGATATTATTTTATCGAATAAATTAACTTCCATGCAAACTATATCTACAAATGGCCTACTGCTGATGACGTCCCAAACTCCGCGATCAGGCTTTGAGTAGAGGTGGTATTGCCGAGTAGTAATGCTGTCGGTGTGCCACGCAGGAGGACCCGGGTTCGCATCCTGGATCTGGTCCCGGATTTTTTCGGGGTACTGGGCCCAGCCCGGTGATCCCCGTCCTTCACCAGGGTCTGGTCCCGGAATTTTTTCGGGGTACTGGGCCCGGCCCGGCGATCCCCGTCCTTCACCATCCGGCCCCCCTCCACTCGTAATCTCCCTGATTGGAAAGGGGGCGTAAAATATGCCAAAAAATTGGGTGCAGCCCGTCGTTGGAACTGGCCCCGTCCCCTTAGTAATCTCCCTGATTGGACCGTGGTTGGAATTGTCTCCGCCCCCTTAGTAATCTCCGATTGGAAAGGGGGCGTAAAATATGAAAAAAAAAAAAGAAATATATCTTGCAAAAAAATGCACAAAGTACATTATTAAGAAATAACAATATTTGTTACAATATGGATACTATTACAGTAAAGTTTTGATTGACAGTGTCTCATTTAACTGAAGTTCTGTATTATCCAAGGTGAATGACATTTATCTGATATCGAATTTTTATAATAAAACAATTGCAAATAAAATTTAAAATGTTTAAATTATACAATAAAACACTTTTAATTTTATTTACAACTATTTTGTTATAAAAATAGAAAAATCAACGTGAAGTAATTATATAATGACTTTTATTATATTCAAGAAGTCAGTCTAACCTGAAAATAGTGTCAATATCATCATTTTAATATATTCAAGTGCAGTTAATTTAGTAATAATGTAATAATTTACCCAATCTTTCATGTTATCCGAGTTTTTGATTATCCAAAGTACTAATGTACTATGGTATCCAAAGTAGTATTCCATATTTATCTCAGATAATTTGGAATCTACTGCACACAGATTAGATAAATACAGATGGTCAACTTCGAAAAAATCACGTGACAAAGCCTACAGCGCCGACAATGTCATATCACCGATTTCGATAGGGTTTAACCTACAAGTTGGGGGCCATCAAAAAGTGATTCCTGTAAAAGAGTTTAGGTCATTATGCCTTCGTTATTTTCGTATAAAAAATGTATTCAGAGACCCTGCCTGAGGATGACTAATACCCGGTATAGACTAGACCGCTTAAGTACTTTAAGGTCGAATTTAACGGAATAATGCTTTCCAGACACGAATGGCGGGGCTAAACAGGCCCTTCCACAGGCTGCCCACCCCTGCGAAGAGTCAGAAGATTGTAGAGGACTGGGATCGTCGGGCAGGGCCCGGATCCCATGATAAATATTTTCAAGGAGTGGGACCCGAGATTCTAACCCGGGTCCTCCAGAGTGGAAAGCCGAAGCGTTTCCACGCGGCCAATCCGGCCGACTAAAATTTAAAGTTTGCTTAGTCTTCCTTCTAAGTTTTTATACTACTTTCCATCCTGTTAGTGCAGGGCTCATCCAAAACTCATCACGGACTGCCCATATTTTTGATGAGGTTCAAAGACATGATCTCTTCAAAAAGATCTCTTCAAAAAGATTTGAAGATATGGGATCGGAATTGAATTTGGATCTTCCAAGGCGAAAGTTTGCTTAGTCTTCCTTCTAAGTTTTTATACTACTTTCCATCCTGTTAGTGCAGGGCTCATCCAAAACTCATCACGGACTGCCCATATTTTTGATGAGGTTCAAAGACATGATTTGATCTCTTCAAAAAGATTTGAAGATATGGGATCGGAATTGAATTTGGATCTTCCAAGGCTATCTAGCCAATGGTTGGGTTCTTCAAGTGAAAGGTTGTTGCTCTTCTATGTAGCTACTCGATTAGTTAGCTATCTGCTTTTCTTTTGTTGTTTTTCACAGCTTTCCAACCGGAAGTTGTTATACGACAGGGCATTCAAATGCCCATCATGACCTGCCTATATTCTCTGTAAGAATAGCCGTCAGGTGAAATTATACTACAGAATCGCATAAAGAATGTATTCAGAGACCCTGCCTGAGGATGACTAATACCCGGTACAGCTAGACCGCTTAAGTACTTTAAGGTCGAATTTAACGGAATAATGCTTTCCAGACACGAAATATTAAAATACGTTAAGAGTTAAAGTTCTTTAAGGGGCGTCCGTTAACTTAAAGTACTTTAAGAGGCATAAAGTACTTTAGCGAGTCAATAGCTAAGATGGCGGTGCGCAGACCAAGAAAAATTTTCGGTTCAAGACTTTTAGGTTCTGCGCATTTAATGCTATGAGGCATAAAGTACTTAACTTTAAGAGGCATAAAGTACTTTCTTAATTAACCTAAAAGTTAATTAAGAAAAAAAAACATTAAAATTATAAATCATTACTTTTCTTAAGATTCATATAACCTATCTGACTTAAAACACGAAAGAAATTAATAAAATAAGAGCTTTTTATTATTATTAGCATTAAATGCGCAGAACCTAAAAGTCTTGAACCGAAAATTTTTCTTGGTCTGCGCACCGCCATCTTAGCTATTGACTCGCTAAAGTACTTTATGCCTCTTAAAGTTCTACAGATAAGTTATTCTACGTGTACGTAGCTTCAAAGCGATACGGAATCCAAAAGAAATGGTTATTTGCATATCAGACAATTCTTAATAACTTTGAAAAATCAGTTCTCAGTCCTGAATTTCTGAATCTAGAATTAGACGAAGTATGCGAACTCCTTTCTGGAGATACTATCGGTGCAAGAAGGTAAGCACTTTTTAAAATCCTAATATTTTATTTTATTATAATGATTTAACAGAAACATTTTCATAATTTAATATTAATTAATGTACTTTTACTTTTTAAAGCGAAGTAATACGTGTGAAGAGGCTGACCAGAAATTGAAGAATGACGCTCATAGGCCGAACGCAATCCTTCTGAAAAAAATCTAGATTTCATATTGAAACACTGAAATTCTTTTTAATTTCTATTTGTTTATGCCACTGTTTTATCATGTAAATAAGCAGATTTGCTCACGAGTATCGTGTATCGAGTGCTCACGAGTATCACGAGTAACGGTCTGTAAACTGTAGTAGTAATAAAATTTTTCATTTTGATTCTTTAGATTTTACGCGAAGAGATAAACGAAACAGATAAGTTATTCTACGTGTACGTAGCTTCAAAGAGATACGGAATCCAAAAGAAATGGTTATTTGCATATCAGACAATTCTTAATAACTTTGAAAAATCAGTTCTCAGTCCTGAATTTCTGAATCTAGAATTAGACGAAGTATGCGAACTCCTTTCTGGAGATACTATCGGTGCAAGAAGGTAAGCACTTTTTAAAATCCTAATTTTTTTTTTTTTATTATAATGATTTAACGAAACATTTTCATAATTTAATATTAATTAATGTACTTTTACTTTTTAAAGCGAAGTAATCGTATTTATGGCCGTTTTAAGATGGATTCAACACGATTACTTGAAGAGAGAAAAATGTGCTGTTCGTATTATGACCTGTGTTCGTTTCTCTTTGATGAAACTTAACGAAATTCTTGCTTGTTATCATCCACCTATATTACAAGATATAGTATCGATACCAGATATTCGCGGTATGATGTTAACTGCAACATGGTGAGTTAAAACTTCGGCTTTATTTTTAAATTTTTTAAAAAACTTTTGACGAATTTATACTTTAACAGCATATCATTGCACGATTAACATCTAAATATTGTCAGATAATTTAATACTGTATTCATAACATTTCTCTCTTTTCTCTCTAAATAATTAGAGAAATAAAATGTCATCAATCAGTTAATCATCAGTTATCGATGATTAACTGATTCATGTATTAAAATTTATTTCTCTAATTATTTAGAGAGAAATGTCATCAATCAGTTAATCATCAGTTATCGATGATTAACTGATTCATGTATTAAAATTTTCAAAACTCTAAACAATTCTTTTATAAACATTTATAATTATAAACATTTCATAATGTTTTTATTAACTATATTAACATGGTTGCAGTAATTTAACTCGTTAGAATTTATTTTTAGTTAATTATATGAAATAGATATTATAGTCTAATATAAAATACATCATTAATTAATTAATTTAATTAATTATTTCATGATTTTATTTTCTCTGTTTTATAGCTATTTGGCAGCTGAAAGTGTAGGAAAACAGTCTATGTTCAAACAATTTTCATCTCTGCCCAGAATATACACTGTTGAAGGAAAATTAGATCTGTGGACGAATTAATTATTATATACATGTTATAAATTATTTGCTTATTTGAAATTATGTGTGTTTAAAAAATATATGTTTTAAAAATTAATTACAACAGTATTTGATTATTTTTTTTAGGTTTTAAGAAAAGAAAATTTTGGAATGTGATGATAAGATTTTTGATAACATTATCATCGATTAAATTTGTATTTAAACACGTATCAAAGTATTAAATTATTTTTATGATTATTACATTGATTCTTAGTGTTCATTTCGATGCTTTTTCAATAATTTTTTCGCGAAATAATTTTTATACATATTTAAAATTTTGTCTTTAAAAATAATTTATTCGGGAAATTCATCAGAAAGAAATTACGTAAAGAGAGAGGACATTTTTCAGCTTCCTTTCTTTGTTGCTAGTTTAGGTTTAATATTTTTCACTTTTCTACCTCATTTTAAATTTAGATTTCTATCTTTTAAGAGAGAGAAATCTAAAACTTATCGTCTTAGGCCATTTTAAATTTCAAACTCCTGTATTATGTTATCAATAAATTCAAGATTTGTATACAGTTTAAATGCTAATTATTTTCCAAGTTTTACTAATCAATATAAACTGTGAGAACAACCAAATGAAATATTTATTTAAATTGTAATCAATTTTCCATTTTAAATGAAAATTATCAGATCTTCATGCATCATTTATGTTCGCAAACATGTCCAGTACTATCCGTAGGTGATATTGAAAAACTTTAAAAACAAACAACTTTTGTTTCGAAAGTTTTTTAATATCACCTACGGATATTGTGAGATATCACAAAAAAAAAAAGATGCCGCTGCATGTACTGCCGGTTGGGCTATTCAAGCAATAATAAGAAGAATCCGACAGAGAGTATCTGTGTACTGTATATACATCCATGGCGCTCATAAAGGGCCGAAACAAGTCTAGAAACCTTTGTTCTTGAATATGGCTCCATGCCGAACAGTGATGGCGAAAGACTTGTCGCATCTGCGTTCGAGTAGTCTATTACTACCCAAATACCAGAATTGGCATTAAATCTGCATAATACTGCTCTTTGCAGCTTCAATAACGTTCCACAATGTACACAGATGCCCTCTATCTGATTTTTTTTATATAAAAATTAATTCTAACCAATAGAAATTCTATGTTTAAAAGATTTCTTGCCAGTCATTAAATTAATAAAGCCAGTTATTTATTTTTCCATGCCGCATATTATATACAGCACTTCATTAAATCTAGTAGGGCGGAGTGGTGTAAGTGCACAAGGTTTTTACAAAGTTGGACTTTAAACGAAGTTATTTCAACCTATCATATAGATATTTGACAGTGTCGTTAACAATAGCATTCCACAGCGAATACCGTTTAAATCATTTTTGAAAATTTTATATTTGCGACAAAATCTTACAAAATGTAGCTATTACGCACTTAACCCGAAACGGGGTAAGAGTGTACGTGCAAGTTAAAAAACCTTTGAATATTATTTACGCACCCAAGTTGGCACGAGCAGAATTAGGAACAAATCTACTATAAAATGCTTTTTACAACATTAAGATAGGTTGTTTCTTTTTAGAGTTATTATTTGTTAAAGAAAAAAGAATTGAACTCTTGAAATTTGAGAAAAGAAAGAATTTTAACCGATCGTATAAATATTTGGCAGGGTCATTAACAATCGGATTGCACACCTATTACCGTTTAAATAATTTTTGAAAAACTTAAATTTGCGACAAAATTGTACAAAATGTCAGCTATTCGCACTTAACCCGAAACGAGGTAAGAGCATACCTGCAAGTTAAAAAAGTTTTGAAGTTTATTTATGCACCTTAATTGGCACGAGCAGAATTAAGAACAAATTTGTAATAAAATGCTTTTTACCGCATTATGATAAGTTGCTTCGTTTTAGAGTTATTCTTTGTTAAAGAAACGAGATTTGAACTCTTGAAATGTCAGAGGACAACTCCGTCCCACCGATTTCGATAGGC
>AYEL01038803.1:0-30472 GCA_000484575.1 Olivierus martensii
TCGATATTAACTTGTAGTAGAATACTACAATATCAAATAGCAAAATTTCGATTATCTTATAATAAAAAAATCCCGATAATGCATTTCCCCCAAGTACGCCCTTACCCCACTCCGCCTTATAAGTATTAGTATTCAATAATAAATAATTGAATGCAATGTTTATGAAATTGCATTTGTTTCTTTAACATAGATTCTCAATATCAATTTAATAATCTATTTTAAATTTTTTTACTTAATTTATTGGCGTTAAAGTTTCTTTTCGTAGTTACATATTTTTTAAATATAGAAACTTATTAAGAGGGTTCCTATTGGATGTTAAGAGAAATTTTGAATTGTGTTGCACACGTTGACTATTCGAAAAAGTAATATTAATAAAGGGAAAAGTTTCTAAGGATTAATCATAAAATAAGAATATGATAAGCATAATAAAGTTATATACAACAGATATAGCAAATCATCATTGATTAAATATGAATAAGTTAAGAAAAAGATGTTTTAAAAGTAAAACTTGATCAAATGTGAAACAAGAATTTTCATCACAGAATTCGATGGAGAAACATTCTAAAAAGTTGAGTGATAGGAGCTTTTATACAATATTGGAGTCGTCAGCCTGCCATATAAAAAATGCTGCACAATACTCTTATCAGTCAATCTTTTCGGTTGACTATACATCGAGCTTTGTAATGAAAGTTCTTTGCCTTATATTTTTTCATACTTGATTACAAGTTTTATATAAGTATTTTCTCTGATTTTTTTTCACGCTTGATCAATATTTTTTCTCTAAAAAGATGGTTCTTCATTTAGAACTTTATATATTCAGCTTGTCTTTTTTTAATGGTTTCAAAGGAGCATGCTTTTACAAGTTCATCACAAATTGTGTATCATTATTTCTAATTTATCGCGCCGAATCAAATAATGTACTTGTACAGTAACACAATACGTAAATAGTGTAGTAACGCTGTTTCTAATTTACTGTAATGTCTTTACAGATATTTTACGAAGGCGTAATTTTTTCAGAAGAATATTTCCATCTAGAAAAATATCGCATCGTTATTTTATAATCTTTAATTATATACATCTTTTTAAATCTTTTTTTATATACATTTTTCGATACATATATGCGATATTACGATAGGCTTTCGATTATCCGGAGATAATCCGCAACCCAGAAGTGATGTTTATTTATCGATATTTTATGTTAGATGCTATATCTGATTTATTTTTGAACGCCTCCAAATTCGTTTCTTTGTTATATCTTAGATAATCGTCGATCAAAATTATAATACAGATATTGCAACAATTTTTTGATACAAATAAACAAATTTCTTGTTCCTTTTTTAATAACAGAATATTTGTTCATAGAGGGTATTCAGAAAGTAACTGTGCACACAGTTTATATGTATGCAATTTATTTATTTATTTATTTTATAATAATTAATGTATTTTGTATACAATTCTGATATTTTTGATCATTTTGTGGATTATTCGCGGAATTATATATCTGGTAAATTAATTCCCGACTACCCCGGTTAATCGGGAATCTACTGTATTTTTACTTTTCAATTAAAATGTATGTGCTGTTATATGTAAAACCAATAATTATACTTTCCTTAGCCGAATAATTATAAAAGAATATAGTGACAGTGAATGATTTATAGCCAAATTTTATGGCTATTTCCACGTTTTAACGATTCAAGAACAAAATTCAACAGTTCTGTTGTGTGAACACGTTCACATAATTATATACATGCTATAGTGCCAATTAAATAGCTCCCCAAAAATAGCTCGTACATCTTGGAATACTTTTAGCTAGCATATTTTGCATGTGTATGTTTGCGTTTGCATGCTCATATCCAGTATATCCTGCATATTTCGAGAATTAATCGAATTTTATCAGATTTGTTGTGATGCATCACGATATATCACACTATTATTAAGGACAAACATATACCAGAAGCGGAAGTACCCATATGGATGCGATCTAATGCTTAATTTTGAAGATATACTGTTGAATTTTGGTACTTTTTATAGATTAACCAGACAAAATAATAATAATTACTTATTTATATAAAAAAACTATATCTTAAGAATTCTTTGAAAGTTAAATATTTATCATCGAATTTCTCTATTAATGCCACATACATTATATGAAATGTTGATTAGTGCAACTGGAAGCAATTATGAATTGCATACAAATAATTCTATGCTGATCTTACCATATTGTTGAAATTTCGAAGAATTTTATTTTTTTTTTTTCATCAAAATCGGTATTGTAGCTTTTGTAAAATTATAATACGGTGAAAAGAAAATGCTTCATAATAAACTATAAATATTTCATAAATCTATAATAAATGAAAACCGAAATAAATTATTATTTTTTTTTTTTTATATTCACTAATTCAACATGAAATTACTTTTTAATTAATAATTTCGTCAGCAGATGGCGGTAAAGCCGAACTGTTTAAACTAACGATTTTTTATTTGAACAATATTTTACGTTTTTATTCGATAGGTAACGCTATCTGTAAAATTTATTATATTTTAAAAATTACATTTTTATAAAACCGATTTTGATCAAATTTAGTTTTGTATGTTTAAAGCTTCTTAGAATTTAGTCAAACGTGGCTGCTGACACGATGTCCCTTTTTCGGTCGAACCACTATACCGATTTCTATAAATATGGTATCATTAGAAAGGTCTAATTTTCGGATGTCTACGACAGCCAAAATTAATTGTTGTTATTAATAATTTAGAAATTAAAGATTAAAAATTAAATTGAAATTATAGCTCCTCAAAAAAGACAAAATCTGCAGATGGCGCTGTAACGTAATAATGGATGCGATTTTACGATTCCCTCAAATATCTTTGGATTTCCTATACAAGTTTGGAGGTGTATTTCGTCGTTATATACAGTATTATTAGATTAAATCACAAGATTATATTTCCGTAGTATTATATTAGATTAAATCACATGATTATATTTCCGCTCATTTATATGAGCGGGCAATTTCCAGTAATGATAAATTAGTAAATGCGTATAAAGCAACACCTCGATTTAAGAGGTCTTGATATAGCGGATTTATAATTTAACCGCCAAAATCTAATGAATCCAGTATTTTTCGAATTTATATAAACTTTTGTACGCAAATATAGAATGAAATCCGTAAAAATGAAGCTATCATCAGCAATGGCGGTAAAAAGGGCAACTTGTAATAGTGTTTACAGTCTTTACATTATTTATACAATTACATTCATAGATTTAAACCTTGAAGGATGAAAGATGAACTAAAACGAGTAGAGGATATTTTATTTTTTCTGATACTATACTTTCTGAATCAGTTATTATCGAATATTATATAGTTCAAGTTTCAAAGAATGAATATGTATTTAAATCGTCAATCTTCCACTTTTAAACAAAAACTTAAAATACAAATTACAAAATTCTGTGTACAGATTACCATTATTTTGCTAAATCAAGAAGCAATATCAGGCAGATGTGGAGGCGGAATTATAATAGAGTAAAATATTTACATTCATCTATTTATACGCTGTATATGAAAATAATCTACGTACGATATATAATAGAATTTTAATTCGTGTATGGTTTTTTTAAATAAATTAAAGATCAAACACTATTTCCAAAAATGGATAATTAACGAATAATTGCATCTTTCAACCCAATATTAAAAGTTGCCTAACATAATGCAAAATTGTTTCTTTATTATTTAGCAATATATGGCGAAGTTTAGTAAATTTCTTGCATTCAAAATTTAGAAGTATGAGCTTCATTCCATCTCCTTCTAAATGATTAAAATTTCACAATATACTAATTGTTTCAAAGAAATTTTTAAAATATTTCATTTAATAGCATTTATTTATGTCATTGTACATACAATCCTGTTGTGTATATAACAAAAAGTTATTATTTAAAATGCTAATTTATCAGAAGTATGAGCTTCATTCCATCTCCTTCTAAATGGTTAAAATTTCACAAGTTACTAATTGTTTCAAAGAAATTTTAAAAATATTTCATTTAATAGCATTTATTTATATCATTCCACCATTTGTGATCTGTAAAGTAAGTAAGGAGTATAATTTTCATTATCGTTGACCATGCAAATGATCCAGTGATGCTGAATCGAATTTATCTTGCATGTTGTGAAAACGAACCACAAAACCTTTATGCGCAACTATACATTAAGCAACCACAAACAATTTATATCAGTGTGCATTTCTTATTTTAGTCTATTTTCTATGTCACTTGTGATCTGTAAAGTCAGGAGTATAATTTTCATCATCGTTGACCATGCAAATGATCCAGTGATGCTGAAACGAATTTATCTTGCATGTTGTGAAAACGAACCACTTGTGCAAATAATCTCAGCTATGCAAAAATCCTTTATGCGCAACTGTACATTAAGCAACCACAAACAATTTATATCAGTGTGCATTTCTTATTTTAGTCTATTTTCAAAAATTTTTGGACATAAATCTTCCTATCTGTCTGTTTTCTGCTCTTTCTGGATTTTCTTTCCATAATATAAAGCTCATATATACCATTCATTTGAGCTGTTACGATTGCAAAACTGTCTTCCCTCATATTTTTTATCAAATCGAAACAGCCGCATCCAAATATGTTCTAGGTGACAAAGTTAGAGCTTAAAATTTAATTAGGAGAATATAATAATTGAATTTAAGTTTAATGAGTGTATGCAATTCAATAACGAACTTATAAGAAGCAAATTAAATAATATTTATTAAAATATGATGGAAATATATCAAATCGAAACAGCCGCATTCAGATGTGTTCTAAGTGACAAAGTTACAGCGTAAAATTTAATTAGGAGAATATAATTATTGAATTTAAGTTTTATGAGTGTATGCAACTCAATAACGAACTTATAAGAAGCAAATTAAATAATATTTATTAAAATATGATGGAAATATATAATAATTTTAAATATTGTAAATTCAAATAAGATTATTGAATACTAAAACATAATATTTTTCATAGATTTTGGCATCATATTCAAAAATAAATTTAAAAGTCATCAGCATTTGATTTAAAATTGATTAAATATTGCAAATTAATTAGATTTCCTTGTAAGTGTAAATTAGATAAGTTCAACGTCTACATCTACAAAAAGATGTAGTTTTAGTACATAGTTCCAGTTTTTGAACTATGCATTCTTGTTTACAAAGGAATGCCAGTTCTTCCTTAGTGCAGGGTCTTATATACATAGGCCTATTTGGCTTCTTAGCTTGTACATACAATCCTGTTGTGTATATAACAAAAAGTTATTATTTAAAATGCTAATTTATTATAGAATAGCAAGGTTTTAAAAGAACTTACCACCAAAGCAGATCAGAAAGACTAAGAAAAATGTTACCATTTGCTTGTTCATGATTCAAAAATTTGCACTTTTACTTAGTTCTATCTCGGATCTTGCTTATATATATATATATATATTTTGATCTTAAAGCAAAATGAAGAAATCATTCGACTGTTTTGTAAGTTATTAATATAATTGGGTAAATGGAACATAGTTTCAAAATATCATTCAGAATGTAGAAATTTCATTTTATTTCGCAATAATAAAAATACTCAGTAAATAATGATTAAACTAATATTTCTGATGAAATCGTTGAAGATAGAAAAAAAATTATTCGTCAGTTTTAATTATCATATGCATATATTGAGTATTCATGATTGAAAAATAAAATTATGCATGACTGAAGCAGAAATCTTAATTTCAAAAAAACATGCTAATTATAAAATTCATATCATTTTGAGTATTAAAAACTGTTATTCAGAAAATGCTAATATGTATTAGTAATATAGGCTCTCCTCTACTTACGGACATAATTCGTATGTAAATTTTCTTCGTAAATCTGGTTGTTTGTAACTTATATACTACTGTTATTTTGGCTTCAAAAGTACTGAAATAACTTTACATACTATGTATTGTAATATATTTCACAGATTTTAATGAAAAGTTTCGAATATAAAGCAAGTAATTTTTGGTGTAATCGCCGTTACCTTGAAATACTGCCATAATTATATTAATAAACTTTGTTATTTTACATTATATTGGTTGCTAGAAAATTTTGATATCATATTATTTAAAACTATTGAAGAGTTTTTGAAATTTCGTGAAATTTGAAAATGAAATTTTATGTTCGTAAAATACGAATATTTTTAAATACAGTGGATTCTCGATTTTATGAACTCATACGGATCCCAAAAAGTTCGTAAATGGGAATGGCATTAATTAACATTAGGGACTTTTTGGAACCAACTAAATAGTTCGTAAAAACGTGTAGTTCATAAATTGGAAATTCGTAAAAACGGAGTCCACTGTAGAATGTTCGTAATTAGAGGAGAGCCTGTACTCTTTATATATTTTGAATTCATTTAATAAATTTATATAAAATTTAGCAGGCTGATCAAGTGCATCAATTAATCCTTTAGTTTCAGACATTTAAAAATGGTGGATATTAAAAGTTCTAACGGTTCTTCTTAATAATTTTACAAATATTTGTTTGCTTTTTATGAAATTCAGTGAAGTTGTCAGTCCCCATTATATTTAACTTTCCAGAAAGATTAATTTATTATATAGCTTCATTTATTTAAAACTGGAAGATTTTTGAACAATTCCTGTTTCCCTTTATTGGAGAATATAGAACGTTGAGAGTGGATTATAAATGCAGAGTCGAGATTGAATTATCGAATGGTCCAAACCTCCAATCATTCTCCAGAATGAGGCATATATTTTAATCATTTAAAAATAGTGGGTATATCCAGAAAGTAATAAAATAGGCGTGTGCCTTCAAAATCTGTTGGGGATTGCTACTTAAATCATTGAATAAGTTGTAAAAACAGAGATTAATTATAATATATTTTATAGTTTGGAACAAACTCGAGATTAAATGAAAAATTTTATAGTTACAAAAATTTGAAAAAATAAGAGAAACATAAATACTAAAATTAATTTTCATGATTTGCTTAATAAAAACTGATCTAAAATCAAAGATTAAAGAATTGCAACGAAAACAAAGTTTGTTATAAAAATCTTTATTCTCGGATTTTGTAAGACAAATAATTAATAAAATATTTGATAAAGGAATCCAAAATTTCAAATTTAATGTCAACAAACAATAATAATCGGCAAATTTTCGCTTGATTATGTTTTAGTTTACCATTACGAAATCGGATAGAATAAACTATGCCAAAAATCAAAATTAAATCAATTTTCATTTAATCAATAATGTCACACGAGAATATTTTCCAAATGTTCTTTATGAGTATAGCAGTTAACTACTGTATATACTGTACAGTTCAGTCATTCTTTTGTGGTAAGCTATTTCCAGAGGCGGATTTAGGCATGGTCTTTATAGGCTACAGCCTAGGGATTCGTTCAATCAAAGGGCCCCCTTTGCAGTCAAAAAAAGAAAAATAAAAACAAATTAAAAATTTAAAAAAAAAATAAATTATACAAAATTTTTTCGTACTTAAATAAAGTCTAAATCGTTAGTTTACAACATTATTGGTTTTAAATAGTAAATAAGGCTCTGTCGATTAAACCAAATTTTTTCGTACTTAAATAAAGTATAAATCGTTAGTTTACAACATTATTGGTTTTAAATAGTAAATAAGGCTCTGTCGATTAAATTAAAATATACTTTGTCATTTGTCAATTATGCAAATAATATTTCGTTAAATGGAGCAGAAAAACTTAAATGGGATACGCTAAACATTGAATTAGATAATTTGATTTTGGATTTAAACAGAAGAGGGCATGTTTGTGTGGAATATTAGATTCCTTAGATATACAGTATAGTGTACCGCATTCTGCTGCCATTTTATATTCTCCTGCCGATCGATAACCACAGATAACTTTATGGAAAGTACACAATAATACTATATTTCTTTTGTAATTTATAAATATAGCAGTTGATTACCTGGCGAACGAAGATCGTATTTGGAAAAGTCTAACAAGATATAAAACGGCCGATTTGACGGCATTTGGTGGCGCAAAGGAATGCGTACTCTTTATACCTAGAGAGACTAGAATATAGCAAAATATTGAAATTTTTAATGGATTTGCAAGACATTCATATCGAAATATTCACTTGGAAAATGCATGTAATGTTGTTGATTATTATTTGGATGTCATAGACGAATATTTATTCAATGAATGCATTCAGTTAAAATCTTACTTATAGTCTAAGGTAGACTCATACGATTCATGCGGTGATATATTCAAACTAATTTATGAAAAGAAACTTCTCGATGTTTTTCCGAATTGCTATACAATCTTAAATTTTTTCCCCTATTGCCAATCACCACTGTGAGGCGGAACGATCCTTCTCCAGGAAGTCCTATACATCCTGGAGAAGGATCGAAAGGATGTAGAAAAAATATATAGGACAACAACAATAAAAAAATATAGAACAACAACAATGACTAATGAAAAATTAAATTATTTATCAATTATTTCTATAAACAGTGATTTAATCAAAGAATTACAATGTGATGATCAAATAAAAACATTTGCAGCAAAAATGCAGAAAAGTTACTCTTTAAATGTCTTTAATGTATTAAAAATAACTCCTAGAATTCTTTTATTTACTTTATTTTTAAGAACAAGTATTATTATTATTTTTTTCTTAGTCTTATTCTTGATTTGGGAATTTATTATTTCGTTTTTCTGTCTATTACTAAAAGTAATGCCTAATACATTTTATTTTTTATTTATGTTTGATGTTTATTATGTATACAAAACCATTTTTTTCATTATAAGTATATTTGAAAGTTTGTACTGTATATCTAAGCGCATCAAATAAAATTAAAAAGTTCTTCAATGTCTGTTTCCCATAATTTTTCCTATTTAAAAAATAGAGTAAAAAAGAACACTTATTCGACAGAATGGCAAATAAGTCGTCATAACTAACCCGAACTTGAGTTAATTTGTGTTAATTGGGTAAGCCCTCAAAACAATGTTAGCCCAGGGCCCCCAAAGATAACGGTCCGCCTCTGGATATTTCGTTAACTTTATAATGCTAATTGATTAAGACATTTTGCATAAAATAGAGCAAATATTATGTGACTGTTCCAGATATTACTAACATAAGAATCATTCTAAAAACTGCCATATTGTTAAGGACGTAAATTCTCAAATATACAGTACACGATGTATATTTGAGAATTGTACTGTCATTTTCCACTGTATTATTTATTATAATCATTCATTTTTACAAATAATGGAAATTTATTTATATTCAGTCTAAGAAAAAAAAAGAAAAAAAAGGGAACAATCTTCATTGATAATCAGTTTTAATGGTAACGCATCCCTTTGTCTCTTTGCCAGGCACGCCCAAGTTACCAAAATTGCTTGTTAGTCTTTTTCATTCCAAAATGGAAGAAAAGTATACGTAAAAGATTTGTCTGTCCATCTGCAGCAGGATAATTGGCATAAATATTATCCCATTTGAACAAAATTAATATAAGTTAGTCCATCAGAAACCCATATTTATTGAAAATGATTGCTAAAGCGGCAATATTATGATGATAAAGTATATTTTGCAAAAAATCTCGCGTAAATATTCTCCTCTTTAAATGGAATTTTGTTATATTATTGGGAAATCTAAAGAACTAATACTTCTAAAGATGATCGCTCTAAATGTGATCATTTTTTAATGAAAATTAAAAGAAATATTTCTTTCATCAAAGCTGTGATATGATGTTTGTAAATTAGTTATTAAGGATTTAGGACTATTACGTGATTATTTCCATTATTTAATTTTATATCTTTTGAAATTTGAAAATAATCAAAGTTAGATCATTATTATATAGTTAATTATCAGTAGACTTTATCCTGTAGTCCATCCAAATAATATAATGTTTAAGAATTTCATTTAAATTCCATCATAGGAAATAGATATCAAAATATTTGAAAACAAATGATTTGTAAGCTGAGACATAAGAAACTACTTAAATTTCATTTTTAAGTATTTAATTCATGACAAACTTTAAAAGTATTCTCAAATTACTCTTTCTAATGTAGCATCAAAACTTTTCATAGTAAGGTGGAGGTGGAGTTTGAATCCTGTTGATTTACCAATCTGATTTCAGGCTCTATTTTGTGCTGATAATTCGTTTATAAAAATTATAAAGAAACTTATCCCAGTTAATTTTACCTTCCTAAGATCTTCTGAAAACATTTCAAATAGGTAAACATCTTGCCAAATATTTTCAGTATCGAATAATCTATTTTAAATATATATATCTTTAACAATTGATAGCATTCATGGTCCTTTTTCTTTCTCGAAATACTAATTTTTCACAATAGTTTTAATTCTTCTTAATAATCTCTGCACATCGTAATTTTTCATGAATCTCTGTCAAAAAATGGTACATTTTATATGGAAATTATTAATAATTAAATAATTAATTATTACCTCTATGCTATCTTCATTCTGATATATTGTGTTATGTGAAATTGTATTATATAAAGTTTAAATACAAAATAGTAAATAAGCCAAAAAAAATTATTTGTAATCTTCTACATAAGAATTTTATTTTATGAATATAACTTTCTAATTATTGCACTGGAAAAAATATATTTAGAAATTGTTGCTTAATATTATTTTATTCAGATATTGTTTTTAAATATTAAATGATCTTAAGTATAATGTTTTCTGTTTGAAATATTTTTATATTAGAAACTTACTTGTAATTTGTTAAAGTTTGAAATGAATTTTAAATATTATACTGAATTAAAAAAACAATTATTTAATTTTGATACAATTATAAGTTAGAATTCGAGCCAAAAAACCAAAATTCGGAATTATAATGGACAAGTTTATAATAATACTTATCAAGAGATTTGTATCAGTGGTAAGTTCCTATAAACTATTATTTTCATTATTATATTATATATTAATATTTACCTATATTATCATTATTATTTTGAAAAAGGGCAGATTAAACTATATCAAGCAATGGGAAAATGCGATCCGGAATTTGCAAAAATGACTGCCAAGTGTATGGTATGTCAATATGCTCATACGTACCTTGTAGATGTAAAAAATTTGGATAATTATTTTGGCGAAATAATTATCCAAATAATGGCTCTCTACAGGAACATAATGATGATTAATATACACATTTTAGAATGATATGTAAGAATCTAAAGAAAAAACTATATATATATTTTAATTCAATAAACTTATTTAATGTTTAATTAAATATAATTGTATACTTCTCTGTTCTTTAAATAAATATATAATCAGCATATTTGTTTTTAAGTGTGAGTTTATTAATTAAGAATATTTCTTTTAATTAATTTTTGACTTCTTTAATACATGTAATCATGCAGAAAAGAGTATTACAAGGAGTAACTGAACATTAAAAAAATTATTCTTATATATTTACTTAAGTTAATATTTAATCTCTCTTAATAGTTAATCTGATACTTAATGTTTTACTTATTATAATAAAAAGGGTAGGATTTCTGAAGACATAAATTAAAAATGTGATTTGCAATTATCAGTAATTTCATGCAAATAATTTGATAAATCAAATAATAATTACATTTAAAAATTTTTAAATGTTTTAAACGACGAAAATATTTTTCAATTTCTATGAAATATAGCTCAGTATCACTAAGTTCAGTCGTGCAATGGATAAAACTGCATGACACAGATTGAAAAGATTATACCCAGTTAGAAGAGATGAGAATGCCATATTAATATGTAATAAATACTGTAATTTTAAAATTTTAAATTTCATGTTCTAATGAATATCTCTAATAATTATAAATGATAGATTAATGTGTAACAAAAGTAACAAGTATACTGAATTTCAGTAATAATAATTTTTCTTAAAAGTGACTTGACGATTACCGTTCTTTGCTCAGAGTCACGGTTGAGACTCTTGATTCAGAGTAGATATAAAATGTGAAGACCGCCATAAATATGATTTGTAATTTTTATAAAATGAGATAAATTAATACGGAGAACAAAGAAGCTAAAGAGGGGAGAGACGAATTACGAGAATCGAGGAGAAAATAAAGAACATCGGGTGGCACTGCCTTGCATGTAACTTCGTTCCCAGCAACGTGAACCCGAAAAGAAAACAAGGGTTACGTTGGAAGCGGGTACCATGTTTGTGCAGGTGTCCCGTATCTAGAAAGACTCAATGAAGAGAGACTCATCATTAATTTCTCCAATTGACGGCTTTATGACCGTCACCCGTTTCGAGCTGAGACAAGAAACCGCACCCCAGACTCCGAGTTAATGGAGGGATAGTTCCATACGAAAGGAGTCAAGTTTGGACAGGAATGAGCATCGCTTCGGAGAAGGAAATACCCCGAAACCACAGATACTGACCACTATTATCACCGCATCTATAAAAGATTTACTAAGACAAGAACTATCAGAACTGAGAACTATCGGTGTTGTGCAACAGTATTGTCAAAGTTGAAGTTCATCCAGACTCTTCGGAATATTCGAGGTATTTATTCTCCCTATTTGGGATATGATGTAATTCTCTCTCACTCAAGAATAAAGGACGGTACGGATTACATACTTCCGCTCTCGAAAATTCGACCCCTTAATTTGGAGGTGCTGAGTTCAAAAATGTAATTATTTTTTGGACTCTTCGGAATATTCGAGGTGTTTATTCTCCCTATTTGGGATATGATGTAATTCTCTCTCATTCAAGAATAAAGGACGGTACGGATTACATACTTCAGCTCTCGAAAATTCGACCCCTTAATTTGGAGGTGCTGAGTTCAAAAATGTAATTATTTTTAATTGCTGAGGCCCGTTATTGAGATACAAGACTCCAAAGTTGGAGCCTATTAGTCGAATTTTTTATGTAATTTTAGGAGATAATTTCAAAAGGTCTAAGGTATTAACCGTACAAGCTGTTTGTCATTGTGTTCTTGAGCATCTACCTACAACTATAACCATATCTCATCAATCGTTAGACAAATCCGCTTGTTTGTCTGCATCTTTCACACAGATACTGACTAGTGTCGGTCTGTTAATATCCAAGCAAGGCTAAGGCCTGTGAAATTATATCGCCCGCTGGCGTCCCACAAAAAATATTGTAAAAATAATAAAACTGCATGTTAGTAGCGATTATATGGTTGAAGCTATTGTTTAATTTTGTTTTTCTTAAAGCTTTCATAAATCATGAAATTAGTTATAAACTATAGAAAGCATCCTATTATCCTATATATGAATTAAAAATATTCATATATGTTTGTGATAATTCCAAAACATATCTATTATTGTCCTTTGGATAGCATGATGACGATATCAGCGTGACTCCCATTGGATAAATTTTTATAAAATTTAGTATTTGAGCTTTAAGTCCAATTTTTCAAGTAATTTTAGTAGATAATTTCGAAATTCTAAGGGAATGAGCATCGCTTCGGAGAAGGAAATACCCCACAGATACTGACCACTATTATCACCGCATCTATAAAAGATTTACTAAGACAAGAACTTAGCTGTTTAGGAAATTGCACAAATATCAAATACAAACACCATGAAATTATGAAAAGTGTTGAGTTGATAAATTGACAAAACAATTTTATTTGATTTTGAATGTATTTTGCAACCGATTGCTAAATGATGCAATACGCAATGATCTTTATTCTGGTTAACCGTTTAATCAAATCTATTTTTGTCAGAAATAAGCATTTTAAAATCTTTGGAAATTTGACACTAATGACATCTACAGTTTGCCATATGAATTATTATTTATTACTTTTCTAGAAATTGCATAAACTATACTGCTGAGATATGGAACAGATTTTATATTTTTTTCTATTAATTTTATTTATAAATAAAATTTTTGGCATTATGGCTAGTAACTACGGGGGCCAAATTAAGTAGCTCCGAGGGTCACGGTTTACCCACCTCTGGGTTACATGAATCACAGCTGTCTAGCAAGAGCTTTCAGTTTGAATTTTTATTCAAAATTTTATTTTTTAATATAAATTTTCCAAATGAATAAGTTTCATTTTTTAACACATGTCTTCTTTAGAATGCAAAAAAAAAAATCATTTTTCTACAAATATATTTTGATTTTTAAGAAATTTTTATGTAATTTAATACTTTCTTATCAAAATTATGTAAACAAATAAAATAAAACTAAGTATCATATTTCAGACATAAATCTTTTCCCAAAATAATAACAAACTCAGTTCCTATTTTATTTGTAAACAGAGGAATAGATGTTATGACTTGAAGTGGTCCAAAATCATTTAGAAATGATGTCAGTGGGAGTGGCACACAAACAAGGGAAATAAAACATGACTTCCAAATGTGAAATATTATTCTTTAACTTCCTTGGCTTTTAAACCAGCGTTGCAGAGTCGGATAGTAAATGATCCGACTCCGACTCCACCTGTCAAATAAAATCCGACTCCGACTCCCGACTCCACCTTTCAAAAAAAATCCGACTCCGACTCCTGCAGAGTTAACTGTAATATTTTATTATTGCAAGTGAGTCTTCTGGCTACTTTATATTAATTTTATAGCACTTTGGCCCATACTTTCTTACAATTTTTAAGAGATATTATCCAAAATTTGGGCTGTGTATAGGTTGTTACAATTTACAATATCAACAACTGAGATAACAATTAGCAACTTTAATACACTGAAAAGAGAAATGCATGTCCTTTAAAATTTTACATGATTTATTTTATTGCTATTGAAATTTGAATAATAATAAAATTTTTCTCCTTGGAAGCATTTAGTTATGCCAAAATTACTTTAAATATAATTTCTAAATAACTATTCCAAGTTCTAACTAGTATAAATGCCTGTTAAAATAAAATTAACACTGGATTAAAAAGTAAAAGCTTCTTTTTAGAGTTTTAAATTTTAATTACATACCAAATAGGCAAATACCAAAATTAAATTTAAGCATTATTTCTAATAAACAAAACAGCCTCAGCAAGTTCAGCTGTCTGTTCTCTGATCAGCTCTGATCAAACGGAGTGAAGAAAATAGTCTCTCTACGCTGACCTGTGTTGGAGGCAGAGCTGTAACAAGAAGTATAGCATCTTTTACAATTTCAGGATATTTAGAGATGGCCTCTCTAACATTTAATTTAGATTTTCTGTCAAAATGTTCAACTTCTATTAGAGCTTTGTTAAATTCCACCTTGAAATTTGGTATTTGCGATATATTTGTAGGTTACTTTTTTCAGTATCAGACTCCAGTTTTATTCTTTTTTAGCATTGGAGATGGTCTGCTTGATCCAATAATTTTTCAAAATCAGTTTCATCATCAGTATTTGAATTGGACTTTGGATTTTTATCAAATTTTAAGTCCTAAAGTCTGGGTAGGCTTATACACGGGTTTCGCATTTTTACCAATTTTCAAACTCTGAAGTCGGGGAGTCAGCTTATATTTAAGTATATACGGTAATTTAATAAATTTAAATTTAATTCTAATTTTTCTTTCATATATGTATATATTTACCCTCCAGCAGAGTGAGCGGAGCACTCGTTTGGTCCACTGGAGTTGAGTATCAAACAGAAAACCACATCATCGGCTGAAATGAGCCGACACACTGCACTTAAAAAATTAAAATGAACTCTTATCAAACTAAATTAATATGTTACATTGGCATTACAGCAGATACCTTAGTATACTTTCTATAACCCTCTTGCAATGTCTGTTTTTATTTCTTATCTTGATGTGTAAGAGTGCTAGCCACTAGGCCTATGAGTTAGGCTATAGGACTATATTTTAATCATTAATCAGAATCCTATGCCTAAGTTTCAGTTTGGCTTAGACCACAACACTTTCCATAAAATAGACTAAATATGGCTCCAAAAGGCAAAAATTTATCACTTAAGAGTTGAGACTCATAAATTAACTAAAAACACTATACGGGCCTTTTCATAAATTTAGATAATTGATATTATTCATAATTTACTATTATTAGCCTTAAATAATTAGTAATAATATATATGTCACTAGCTATGGGTAAATAGGGACTTAAGGAGTCGGGAGTCGTTTGTTTTTTCCGACTCCGACTCTGGACTCCGAGCAGTTTAAAAATCCGACTTAGACTCTGCAACGCTGTTTAAAACTGCATTTTATATCAAATTTTACTTTATATTCTAATTTTCTTATGTTCTATAATATATATTTTTTGCTTATATTGTAACAATTTCCAATCAAGAAGAAATTTTTAATTTTTTATGTATTTTTTAAGTAAACAAATAAACTTTCCAAAAACTGCTTGAATCTCTATTAAACATATTCTATTAAATAACGAGCACAATTAGCAGTCAAAACAAGTCTCCAACTTTTTATTAAAAACGTTTTCGGTATTTAAATTATACCATAGGAAGATGGTATAATTTAAATACCGAAAACGTTTTTAATAAAAAGTTGGAGACTTGTTTTGACTGCTAATTGTGCTCGTTATTTAATAGAATATGTATTTTTTAAGTCTGATCTATAATATGCAAATTATATGATAGATTCAAAAATTTATTTTAGCTTTACTATTAATAATAACAAATTAATTTGTATTTTCCCTTAAAGAAAAAGATTAAAATATAGTATTCACTTCATACTGTGATACTAATGTCAAAATTTGTGACATGCACATTTATTATTTCCAATTAGAACAAAACAATCCTTTATTTAAGTATTATTTATTATTTTACATTCTAATATTTATTTGTTATTTGTTACTTTATATTCTAATTTAAAAAAATTAGAATATAAAGTAAAATTTGATATAATATGAGATTTAAAAGCCATGGAAGTTAGAGAATCATATTTCACATTTTGAGGTAACCAGTAAAATCTGTAATCAAGGCATTTCAGATGAGTTTGAGTCCATAAGCAATGATCTGATATATAGAAAGTATTCTTTTTGTGTCTGGTTCTTGTATTTTTGTGTTAAGTTTATTACAATAAAGTGGATTGTAATATAAATACTGATAGTGAGCAATCCATAAATCTTGGACAGTGACTTATTACCTTAGGGTTTGACCTGAACCCTAAAGTCATAAGTCAATGTCCAAGATTTATGGATGTTGGTCAAAGACTACTAGTATTTTAAACAATTTCTATCAAAATTTTATAAAAACCTTTAAAAATTTATTATTATAAATAAAAGAATGAGATGATCATGTGTTGAGAAATGTTAAAATCATTCTACAAAATTTAATAATTAGCTTCAATAAAAATCCTGATTCAGATAAATAATATATCTATCTATCTGAATCAAGAATGAGATAAATAATATATTAAAGTACAAGTTCTTCTTGACTTATAATGGGATTATGTTTTGATAATTCCATCATAAATCAAAAATGACCCATAATGGTATAATTTTAGTAATAATAATAGATGCTAGAATACCAAATCCTTTAAGATGGTAAAATCATCTGAATTTGATCCCAAGTCTTCAAGATTATAAAATAATCTAGAATTGAACTTGGGCTCCAAGATGTAAAATCATCCAGAATTAAATCTGGATCCCCAAAGTAGTAAGCAATTGCTTTACTACATTTTTAATAATAAGAAGAAATGTATTTCTAGCCAATATGATATGAAAATAGCCAAGTTCAGAAAATCATAAGAATCACTGTAAGATCAGAATATTGTAAATCAAATGATTGAAAGTCAAGAATAAGCTGTACATAAAAATGAGGCATTTTATTAAAAGGTTTTCTTTATAAATATCAGAAATTTTGTTGTTTGTTTACATATATCATAATGTGGCATAAATATAAAATATCAGCAACTACCATGTTGTGAAGTGATAACCTATTTTTAGAAATTATTAATTATGAATATTATAATAGGTATTATACAGGAGTGGTCTTGTGCAGACTGTCATTTAGCAGATATTTTTTATTAGCTAATTTTCATCCTTTGAAAAATTTAATGCACTCATTACCTTTTGCAAAGCATCAGGAAGGACCTAGCAATTTACAAAAATTCTAGTTTTTTTTCAAATTTTTTCGAAAAAATATTTTTTCTATCCTACCTCCAGAGGATCTACGCTGATCTTAACAAAAATTGTCTCTCTCAACAAATTATTTGACTTTCAGAGAGCAAGCATCACTTACAATTGATTGTTCCACTAGAGAGAGAGAATTTCATTATTATAAGTCAATGCTGCAGTAAATTTAAGATAATTATTCAGAGAGATTTTTTTGTCTCTTAAAAATTCTCTCTCAATAGAACAGGGATTGGAAATGCATTGTCCACAAAGCAATTTTTAAGTGCATGCCGTTCAAATATCTGAAATCTAAATTTTAGATATTTGAACAACAAAACTCATAGTTGTAATGAATAATTTTAGTAAAAATTCTTTACAATTGTGCACTTTGATTTTATCTTTTCCGTTTTAACAACTGTACGAATTGTACAATTAAATTTTGACGAAAACTGAATCTTGGCGACATCTATATAATACTAGATGACTAGATGAATCAATTTTCAGGTACTAGACACATCTTATGCCGCATACAGTGAACTATTTTCTGTCCCTACTATCCTTGTATACTCTATTTAGCCACTACATGCTATGATGCCCGCTGAACTTCCACATTTCTGAAATATGCCCTCCTATTAAAAAAGTTTGCCGATCCCTGCTCTAGAATGATAGCTTTATTTATTCTTTAGGTGAGATAATTAATATATAGATGTTATTGTTTATATATTATAATAAATAACTGTGTTATTGTTGTTTTAAAATGATATAAAACTTTTTATTTCATGATTTGGCAAAATTTTACATTGACAGATGTCAGCTGTCAGCTGTCAGAGTTAACATTCTGTTCAGATTGAATACTAAAGCTCTGATATGCTGAAATGCACCGTTGCAGAGTCGGAGTCAGAGGTTTTTGGGTGGAGTCGGAGTCGGATTTTCAAACTGCCGGGAGTCGGGACTCGGAGTCGGATTTTTAAACTACCCGGAGTCGGAAAAAAACAAACGACTCCCGACTCCTTTAAAAAAAAAAAAATTGCAATTTTAGTTGCAAACGTTGTTATTGTTTTTGTTGTGTAGCCATCGAATAAACAAAATTTTTGTAAAAATTATTAAGTAACAGCTTAGGATTATAGCTGTAAGAGGATAAGAATTATAAAAATTGTTAATAACTAAATTTAAAGTATTTAAATCTTCATATTTGTCCGATATCATCGCGTAACTTTAGCAACAAGCTTATTTTAAAGCTGAAAAGAAAATCACTACATAACGTTCAGATTTATATTTAGATATTCTATCGAAAATATATAGAAGGAAGAGTTTATGTAGACTAAAGAAAAGGAAGCGGAATATTCCTTAGTCGATCATAGACATCCGGCGCTCAATGTGAATCAGGACAGTTTAACGGTCGATGAGTATCAGATTAACAACGCTTCTTCCTTATCCTTAGCCACTCGATCGTATCTTCTGAATCTTGTCGTTTGACAAAACCGGATATCCTGACGTGTGTAACCGATTTCTATCAGTCGATGATAGCTTCCGTTATGTCAGAAAAGTTCCGAAAATTTTTGCTTTTCCAAACTTCCAGGCGGAGATTGCAACACCGATTTTTGTATAGTCAGAAATCCATACGACTTCTCTCGAAAAAAAAATGCATTAACTTCGTTGAATTTCAAAAGAAATCTACCTTTCTTAGTGTAGATAGTTAGAAGATCAAAATTTATGCATCAGTTTCGGAAAAAGAGGTTTTTTTTCTTTTTAATACATGGCAGAAAAAAAGGAAACCTACTTAAACGTCTTTTTATAAACATTTCGATATTTTACGTCCAACTGAATCAGAGAAATTGTAAACTAATTTAGAAATTCTGCTTTAAAAAATTAAAATTTGTTAGATTCGTTAATATCCATTAAGTAGGAAATATCGCATTGGATTTGTGAGTAATTATTGAAGCAAATGCTTTGTAAACTGAAAGTGATTAATTAATGTGGTAAGAATGGAAAGCCCTTTCGAGTTACCAATTCCTTAAGACCTCTTATCATTCCTTTATAGGAACCATTACACCATTTACTTTCGCTGATGACTGTTATGATAAGCAACAAATAAAAATGATGTATACTTTTGTTTTTTCATACATTCAAGTTAAAAAAAAAAAAAAAAGATAAGCAACAAATAAAAATGATGTATACTTTTGTTTTTTCATACATTCAAGTTAAAAAAAAAAAAATGGATTTTGGTACGGAAATTACACTTGAGATAAATTTTATCCGCGTATTTAAATTCTACACCAACAGAATTTATATATATATATAAAGAAACCATCAGAATAAACAATTAAAAAATCATTAAATACAACAGAACTGAACAGAGAAACTTTTTAAGCTTTCTGCAAGGAAAAAAAGTGAAGAAAAAAAATCTAAAACCATTCAAGTATTCTAATAATTTCACTTTTCGTCTAGGGAAACGTTATTAAAATTTATCATTATCTGTATATGTATATATGAAATTAAGAGTAAACACATGTTCGGTTTAAACCCATTAACATTCGCTTTAAAGTAGCTTAAAGGTGTTCATTTTCTGTATAATTATTACATGATACTTCATGTATGTAAACGATTTAATTCCATGATAAGCAACTGATGACAAAACACAATAAATATTTATGAACCTTAATATAAATTATAATTACTCTATAATGAAACTATCGATTATCTACTTTAACACATATATATTACATCTTCTTAGTTTATTCCTATTTATAACTCAAATCAAAAGTCAAAAAGCAAAAATAAAAAAAAAAGTAAGTTAAACTTGTTACAAGCTTGATGGTTCTGTAGCTATTGGTATTGTTGCCTGGGGGTAAGCAAGATGGCAGCAGTTTCCATTACAGAAGAGAGATGAAGTTTGTTATAAAGTGATAAATTATATTATAAATCATTTTTCCCACGAGGATATCCTTTATGGAATATTAGAATATTGCATTGCAATTTTATTTTAGTAATAGAACAACAGCTTATTTTATTGTAGTAGTTAATTCATAGATGAAATTTTATTAAATATTAAGAGAATTTTCGAATAATTTCATTCGAAATTTCTATATTAGAAATTAGAAAAGAGAAGTTTATAAAGTTTCGAGCCGTAAACAGAAAATAAATTTTGCAAATAAAGAATTTGTTTTGTTGTTGTTGTTGTTGTTGTAAAAAGATTAAAAATATATAGAAGTTTTCTTTGAATAAGAAAAGTAGAAGAATATTAATATAAAATGAAAAGAAACAGAATTACATCGGTTAGTATGGTTAAAAGTATGTATATATATACATATATGTGAAGAACTTTCATGTGTTTCTCGGTATACAAATTGGCAGTTCGTACGCACAAATTTGTTCCTGTGAGATCGAAACAGGTGCTTTGTCATGAAAAGTGCAGGTTGCTTTGCTTTAGGACATTAAGTTAAGCAGTTCATGTTTTCAGTGATTTACTTTAACGCACGGTTGGTGATATATTCATCGAGATGCATCTCACCAACAAAACAAATAAATAAATAAAAATTTTGCAAATGGCGACAAGAAAATAAGAAAATGGAAGAATTGATAAGAAACTGGATTTCTTCAATTTACATAAACTAAGTTAGTTATATAAACTTTCTCACATTTTTTTTTTTTTTACGTTTCTTACTATATTTAACATAATTTCTTCCCACACGGTCATTGCTTTAAATGGAAGATACTTGCAAATTTTATCTTCGATTTTTTTACAAATGTTTCCACGCTTTTTTCAAAACTTCTTAGAATGAATATCGTCTCTAAGATATTCGAATTTTCTACAGCATCATCTCAGAAGAAAATATTTACATTTAATTATTTTTGTATAGATTTTTTTTTTCTAAACTTCCTTTTAAAATTGTTTCATTTATTATTACATTATGTTTATTATTTTTTATAGCAAAATTTTGTTATAAAGCATCAATCATTGTAGTTAATTATCAAGTATAATCATCAAGCGTAAGCAATTAAAATTATCTAATAATCATCGAGAACTGTTATTTAGATATCAAGCGTGAAACTTAAACTTAAATGCTTGATAAATACCTTAAAATTTCATTTTAAAATCAAGAGAAATTTGCGATTATTTTAGTGAAGATTTTATTTAATTTTTTCTTTTTTTATAACAATTTTATTTATAGCGCTTTAATTTATTTTTAATAATGCATTTGTTTACCACGTTACTCTCGCATTATATCAAGCAACCATTTAAAAATAGAAAAAAAAAAGTTTTTTAATAAATAATTGATGGTTTTTATCAGTTAAAACAACAACAAAAAACATTCCTTTTACATCCGACATAATTTAAAAATCAGTTGAAAAAGTTTGTGCAAAAACTTCAGCCGTTTCTTTACAAAACTCGTTTCAATAGATTTTCAGCAGAGAAAATAATGTAAGTGAAAAAATAAATAAATATATTGTTTTTCCCCCCGAAATTTTATTTTATTTTTATTATTTTTTTCATTTTTATAAATAAACAAATACTGTACACTACTACACAAACGAAAGAAAACTTTATATCTAGAATTTTCGTTTGTTTACAGAAACTTTCTATAATTTAATTAAATATTTAAATTCCAAAATTGATAAAAAAAAATTTTTTTTTTCCATTCGGATTTTTTGAAAAGTGGAGTCGGGAGTCGGAGTAGGAGTCGGATTTTATTTGACAGGTGGAGTCGGAGTCAGATTTTTTTTAAAAAGGTGAAGTCGGAGTCGGATCATTTACTATCCGACTCTGCAATGCTGCTGAAATGTTCATGTTTTTGCTAATATCTGCAAATATAACACTTAATAGAATAAGTTAAAAATGTAAAGAGTAACACAATCCATGCCATTGAGTAAATGACAGAAATCAAAGTAAAAATCTCACTTAATTATTGTTATGGTATAATTAGATAAATAATCACATCCATTTACCACCAGTTTCTTCAAATACTGAGTTTGCAAAGTATTGATGAAATGAAATGTAACAGATAATTTTATTGGTTGGTATCAGACTAATGTATATATGGAAATTCTAAGAATCATTAGAAAATGACAATGTTTCCTATGAGACAATGACTACAGCATCGCTTAAAACTTAATAATTTTTCTGCTGTCTCTGTGGAAAGACAGAGACCAGCATAACCCTAGGAGTGATAACATGCAAACTCACACACCACTTACAAGTCAAGTCTGAATTTAAATTTCTCTATAATGTCAAAAAAGCAGCTACTGACAGTTTCAAATTTCCAACAGATGACACATGTACATTATCACAGCAATGTGATACCAGCTATTTATGAAATTTTATAATCACCAAGTTTCAGCATACCACCACAAAAAACAATGTGATACTGTCCATGTGTCTAAAACAGGTCCTGATGACCATCTCAATGAGCAGATGTGAAATTTTGATCCATTTGTTTCAAACTGACTTAAAATTATTCAATTACTGTCTTTATTCATGCATATTGCTAAAATTCTAGCAACAGGCCAGAATAGTTCCTTCCTTAATCCTTTTGCTGCCAGCAATTTTTTCAAATTAAGCGTAATTAATATACAAAAAAAAATAAAATTAAAATTGTGAAATCTTTTGAAATTTTCAATATTTATTGCATTTTTTGTTCTCTCTCTAACAGTGCAAACATTTTTTTTTTTTTCCAAATTCTGTTTTTGTAACTTTTCGTTACATATAGAAGATTGGTGAGATTTTTTATATGAAATTTTAGTCATCCAACAAAATAGTTGCAACTTTTAGATAGTGACAAGTCCTCTGAATAAAATGAGCCATGAATGAAAAAATTTAGCCAAAGTTTCAAAAATTATTTATAAAAAAAACAAGTTATATATCTAACAAGTATATGATAGATGTATATCATATGATATACATCTATCATATACATATTGAATGAAGTTACTTCATATAATTATTTTAAAATATTACATGATTTCATTAAAATATTGTCATTTTTATTAATATTTCATATTTATTAGCTTGTTCTTAGTTCATTTACATAATTTTTAACAATATTTTTTTATAAATTTTTATTTATATATCATTTATATATATATAATTTGCACACATATATTTGAAGTGAATTAACAAGTAAAGTTGAGGCTTATTTCTAATTTAACTAATATGAATTGAATAAAATTTTATACTTACCTTTGCTACATCTAATAAATTATCAATATCTTCAGTTTTAGGTATTATAAAAGTGAATCTTTGTTTAAAACGAGGAATGCTGAGTAAAAAAATAATTAAAGCATTAAGTTCCTAAGAATTTCATAGATATACTATTATTGATTTATAACATAATTATTGTTAATCTATATATTTGATTAAAAATAATAATAACTATAAATAAGTTTACTGATGTGGCCACTCTTATTTATAAGAGTGATACATATTTCATATAGTCTTAAAATAGCAAAAAGTGTCTTTCTTTTCGCTAAATATGATTATGCTACTAAAATAAAAGTTCAATAGTTTGAAATAAACAAGATCATTTCAAATTACTGAAAAATAGTGTGAAATGTATGATTTTTTTTATTAATAATACACTATTACACATATAGTGTTTACTTATCAATGAGATTTAGTTTGAAATCCATCATTGTAAGTCGAAGTGTCATAAGTCAGAAATACTCAAAATTTATGGATTGCCTACTCTCAATATTTATTATTACACTCTATTTTATTTTAATAAACCTAACAAACACAAAAATACAAGAACTAGACACAAAAAGGATGTTTTCCATTTATCATGGACTTGAATACTGTCAATTGAAACTGCATTGATAAGTCACAGAATTTATCAATGACATCACTATTATAAGTACAAATGGTCACAATTCAAGGACTACCTATACTTATATTATAAAAATTCAAAAAGATTTTTTTTTATTTGAAAAGATATGCAAAATTTTTTGTTTGTTCACACATGTTACTGTTAATGGAAGCATGTATATTGTGTTACACCAAAATCATGCCAAGTTTGAAAATTGAACAATGAGTTACTCTGAAATTTCTTGTCAAATTGAAAAAATTTGCAATAGTGTCATGATTTGTTGAAGAAAGGATGACTATGTCATCTATTCAAGTTTTGAGAGGCATAAAAAGTTCAGAATGGGTCAAGAAGAGATAAAGATAATGAGCATCCAAATTAACCAAGCACATCAAAAACTTGAATGAATAGGTTCCTGACTGTCAACTAAAAGTATTAATCAAGGTTCTAAACAAGCTTCAGGAAAGAATGAGAAAGAAGCTGGACTTATAGAAAAATGAAAGATGGATTCTTTAACAAGAAAATGCTCCAGCACATAAGGCATTTCTTGTAAAGCAGTTTTTGATAGAAAAAACATATCTTTTTGGATTACTCATTCTATTTCCCAGATTTCACATCCTGTGACTCAGGGGAATTGGAAGGAATTACTTTGAGTAATGTGGAGGTAATTAAAGCAAACTGGTGGAGTTGTTTAACCCTAGCACTTCTATGACTCTTCTCAATAGACAGAGTGAATTTTTTGCTCAAGTCCTCTGTCTCCTCAATGGGGACAATCATTAAAAACATGATTTTATTAATATTTTTATTGATTAATCAAAAATAATTAATTATTATTAATGTGCATTATTTTCTTCTATTATTATATTAATTTCAAGGAATTGTTAGCTTTTTTATTATATTTATAATTAATTTTTTATTTAAATACTTCATTCCAGTCTTAAAGTAAGGTATTTTTTCAGTGTATCAACTTAGATTGCAATTTTTTACTTTAGATGAGTAACAACTAATATAACATCACATGTCAGCAATAACAATATGATGCCCATAGCATCATAACAGAGTAGGCAGTAATCAAAGGAAAAAATTCACATACCACCAATCAGATGATGCATTACAACCCTATCTCTACAGACTATATCAGTTTCCTCTACATTCTTTTCTTCATTTCATACATATGCACCTCTTATATAAACTTTGAAATCCATATATCCTCATATTTATCCAGTAGTTCTTGCCACTTTTTTGGGCCTTCTCTCACATTTACCCTCCACACATCCAATATATTTGCTTTATTAGCTGCTTTCAATTTATTTGTGCAACTTGTCCAAACCATCTTAAAAGTTTTTACACACTGCATCTATCAGACTCCTTTTTACTCCACATTGCTTTTGTATTTTGTCATTTGAGAGAGATAGTCATATCACATCCCTCTAACTTAATTATCACACCTCCATTGCACTCAAATACTTCCTATGCCTTTCTTCCCATACTCACTTCTATACATCAATGTTGGGATAAACACAGAGTGATATACACCATCATAGCATTCTTTGACAGATTCTCGTTTCTTGTATATCAAGTGCACCCACAACTTTTAATCCAGCATTTGCTCTTCTCATAATCTCATTATCAATGTAACTCTCCCTCTTAAATATACTTGCAAGATTCATCCCATTCAGTTGAATCTTACATCTTGTACATTCTTCACTTCTCTCAAACACAAGTACTTTCATATTCTCTGCCTTTATTTTTATTTATTTCCTCTGACATGCTTCATTTAATTGTGCAACAAGAATCCTCAAAATCTTGTTCACTTTCATAGAGGAGAACAGTGTCATCAACATACAGCAGATAACACACACTCATCACTCATCTTCACATCAACTCACTCATAACAGTTTCCCTCATACATGTATCCATATATACATTAAACAACCATGGAGACATCACACACACTTGTCTCACTCCTTCCTCAATTGTAATCCACTCTAACATGCCTTCCTTTTACTTTTACACTTTCACAACTATTACTATATATTATTCTCACTGCCTCAAACATTTGTTCATTCAGTATCATATTCCCTCAATACTTTTCACAGATTATTTCTATTCATTCTGTCATATGCCTTCTCAAGATTTACAAAAGCACAGAATACCTTCTTCTTCACATATAGATACTTGTTCACAATCCTACACACAGAGAAAATCTAATCCAAATATCCTCTTTTAAATAATGTCTTTTAAAGTCTTAGTAGTTTAACTGGTAAGGCGTTGGGACAGTAACCCAAAGTTCCTGGTTCAACTCCAGGCCAAGGCAAATTTTAATTTTGGAAAATTAGTAAAAATTAAAGTTCAATTATTAAATAACAGATAGTGCTAACTCAGCCTAAATTTAAATAAATAATTATTAATCCAATAAATGGTGGCACCATAGCATAAATTAAAAATAATTATTAATTTGGTGGTTATTTCAAAAATAAACCACTAAGTGAAAGTTTGGCTTGATAGGATTATTTGGACTGCGTAAAGCTCCTTAGTAAAATGTTGATTTATGATTGGTTATCCTCTTTTACTTCTGAAGCTACACTGCACATTCCATACTCTCTCATCAGTCACTCTCTTCACTTTCTCAATCACAATCTTATCAAATACCAGCCACACCCAGCAAACTTATATTTCTATAATTCTTATATTCACATCTCTCACCTTTCATAGATGGAAACAATCACAGATTTACACCAATCACTTTGAACTATACCTTTCATCCAACACAGTTTACATAAATACCATACCCACTCCATAATAGACTTCTCACTGCACTTCAACATCTCAGTTGTGATCTCATCCATGCCAGGATTCTTATCACACTTCAATCTATCAACTACACTGCTAACCACTTCTTCATTGATTTGTTCATCATGGTCCTAATCATTCATTGTATGCAGTACATTCTATTCTCATCACTTTTACTCTCATCCCTTTCTCCAATAAGATTGTAAAACTTATGGAAATACTTTCTCCATCTATTAATCACCCTATATTCATCTCACAGCATTTTGCTATTTTTATTTTTCATGCAAATACACCTGTATCTTGTCTCCTCAAATTTCTCATATACTTCCATAAAATTCTTTTATTCCCTTCAAAATCATTCTATAGCATCTCACAGCCATGAAATTCTAACTGTGGGTATTGTCTTTAATGGTAGAATTATTATTATTTTGGAATTTATTTTTCTGGTAATTTAAAGGTCTGATCAGATGGTTTCTGGAAATTTTGCAGTTATTTTATTAGGTTATTGTTAGTCTCAAAATTTGTGACTTTACACTCTAATCTAATATTGTTGGTTGTATAATATTCTTTAGTCTCTCCCTTATTTGTGGACAGTTATCTTGAATCACTAATTTATAATTCAGGAAAGTTTGGCCTCTTAAAGAATAACATGCTTTTATTGTTTTTTCACATTTATCATTTGTTAAAGTAGTTTTATTTTAAAATTTAAATGTTTTAACTAATTTCAAAAGCAAAACAATGAATACCCACACTTGACAATCAACACTGAAGTTGATATGTTAGATCTGTGTTAGATCATTGGTGGGAAATAATCAGCTGATTATTCTATCAGCTATTTGCTTGTTTAAATAAGTTTATTGTTTAATTTTTTGTTTTATTTGAAATATCAGTAATTTCAATAATATTTGTAATATAAACAACTAATTTGTAGACGATGATTGTAAAATTAGTGACCAATAGATATCCTTCCAAGGCCATCAATTTGACTTCAGACAATCAGGTCAGGCTTATTTGTAAATTGGGGAGGGTTCAGAAATTGTTTTCTTTATTTCAAAATGCTAATATAAATCTAATTTTGAAGAAATCATTGATTTATGATAAATAACAATAAGAAATAACTTGTCATTCACCATCTTTAAAAGAATCTGACATGAGATTTTGACCAAAACAACTATAAAATGCAATAATTTAGAAAAAAATAGTATCAATTCTAGCAAACAAAAATCCATTTAGAAATTCATTTATATTTTTATAAAACTTATGTTGGTGTGCAATATGATCTGTCTGAATGGCATAGAAATTCATAAAAACATAAATTACAGAAATATTTATTTTAAAAAAATAATTTTTAGAATGGACATCCTTTAGTTAAAAGAAATAATATTTTTGACATATCATTTTAAGAAAATTAACAGAAAACTGACTGAGAAACAATTATTTATATAGCATGGATAAAGAAAGTATCAGATTATAAACAATCTTCATTAGTTGGAAAAATTCTTTAAAACTATCAAATATTAGTATTATTTGAAAGAAAATATAATAAAAGATTTAAATTTATAAAAATATTTTTTATCCGACGTGTAAAATAAAATAATTCAAAAATACATAAAAATTATAAATCTGAATTAGGCCTAATGACTTTCTGTAATTTTTTTTAATAATCATTATTGATCCAAAATTTAAAAAATGATATAATACATAATATATGGATCACAAATGCCCAATTTTTGTTACTGATAAACTAATAAAAGTTAAAAAGATAAGAAAAAAAGTTATAGTAAAAGTATAGTTCTAGAATTCTAACAAACTGCTTAATTTCCAAGTGACAACTTATAAAAATCATATTGAAAGTATTTTTAAAGATGTTGTTATAATATGTTCTTTCATCTTGATAAATTCCATAACGAATTTCTTTAGTCAATTGTTTTAATTTTAATTTGAGTTTCACGTAGGGGATCAGTTATAGGTAATTTTTTATACTTTAAAAATGTTTTCTTTTTAAGCTCTTTCATCTTGATAAATTCCATAACGAATTTCTTTAGTCAGTTGATTTAATTTTAATTTAAGACTTTCACGTAGGGGATCAGTTATAGGTAATTTTTTATACTTTAAAAATGTTTTCTTTTTTAAATTTAATAATTTTCGGGTATTACAAGTTAATATATATGAGAGAGATTTCTTTCTGTTAGAGTATTTCTTACTACTTGAAGTCTTAATTGGGAAGTATTTATTGATAAATATTTGCAAAATCGTATAGAAATAGTCCATAGCTTGATCCAAATCACGTATTTTATACAAAAAGTCCCAACTAAATGAAGATAGTAAAGCATTATACAATTTCAAGAGAGCTACACAATCGTTAATGTTTCTGAAGCGAATTTCATCATCCTTCACGGGGTTTCTTCCAGATGGAAGGAAGACGACCAGTGGAAGGTGATCAGATATAAGATTATCAATAATTTCAAATTTGGAACCATCCATCGATGTTAGAGCGAAGTCTAACAAAGATGGAGGACCATTTCCATAATGTGTTGGGTAATTAGAGTTAGCAAGTATTGTTAAGTTATTCATTATAACAAAGTCATGAAAATCTTGTTGTAAACATGAATTAGCGATAAGATTTATATTAAAGTCACCAATAATCAAAGGTTTCAATTTATAATAGGTACAATAATCAAGTATTGTTTCAATAGTTAATATTAAATTATTTAGATTAGTTTCTGGTCGTTTATATATAGTAGAAATTAGATATTTATCTTTACGAATAGTCAACAGATCAACATATGTATTAGTATAGGTAAGAGAGTCTATTAAAATAACTTGTAAATTACAGTTCACGTAGGTCACTATTCCTCCATGTCGAAAAGGCTCACGTTCA
>AYEL01038804.1:0-17057 GCA_000484575.1 Olivierus martensii
TTAAAATTGTTCAAAAATCAGCTCTATATGCAAGTTATTTCACAGATTTATTCACTGCATAACGTTTTCGGACTATTTTTTAGTCCCTCTTCAGTGCTATAGTCTATCTGCTACATTCTTTTTACAGAACAGTCTGTTCTGTAAAAATAGTCCGAAAACGTTATGCAGTGAATAAATCTGTGAAATAACTTGCATATAGAGCTGATTTTTGAACAGTTTTAAGTTTTGATGTTTGAGAACTTCCTTTTATATTATATTACTTATTCCGATGGGGATGGGGATAATAAAAACATCTTGGTATAAACAGACTTAGAAGTTAACAGTTCTCCTTGACCACGCACTTCCATGCCAGGCTTAATTCGTCAGCTTGCCTAATATTAATTACATTACCAGAACTACTAGATCTTATAATCTCTAGTTTTTCCCTGAGGGGTAGATCTCTACAATTATCTACAGTTTTAACAATTTTGGCAGCCTGCCGATTGATTTTACGTCTTTTTCAAATGCTTTTTGGGCTAGTGCGGTCACCAGATTACCCTTAGCAATATTATCTCTATGTTCGTTCAGCCTATCTTTGAAATTTCTAGCAGTAGCCCCACGTATATTTCAGATTGGTTATCTTCCATGTTGTGCAATGGTATTCTATAAACACCTGATTTAAAGCTTTCTGTTCTTTTATCTTTATCATTGCGTAGTACACTAAAAATCGTGGGCGCTCTTTTGAAGGTATGGGATATATTATTAGATTTAAGAGCTCGTTTAATAGTATGACAGCTATGCAGTCTATACGGTATGGGGAACCTAGCAGAGTTCTCATGGGAAATCTTGATCGATGTGGGAGGTTTCTGATGGTCCATAAGGGAGGCATTAGTTTCAAACCTGGCTTTTTCTTTTAAGTAGATGTTTTGCATAAACTTTTTGCTATACCCATGTCTTAAGCCACACCAGGGGTCATAAGACCAGCTAGGGATAATCACAGGGGTAGCAGTGGGCTTGATATATACAGTGGTGTGAAATGCCTCTTCCACATTTATGATTTTGATATCTAAGAAGTTAACATCAGTTTGGCTGACCTGTGCTAGTTTAAGGGAGAGCCTGTACTGTTCTTTACAAGTGTTTAACCACATAATGTGCTTTGTGGCTTGATTTCCATAGTATAAACACATCATCCACATACCTTGCATATAGGGCGAACTCATTAATTAGGCAGTGTTGAAGTTGTTTCTCTACTTATGGCATATAATATATACATACTTTGCATCCATACACCTTGCATATAATATAATATATATAATATGCATATAATATTATGTGAATGATGTGTTTATACTATGGAAATCTAGCCAAAAAACACATTGTGTGGTTGAATACATTTGTAAAGAACAGTACGGGCTCTCCCTTAAACTAGCGCAGATCAGCCAAACTGATGTTAACTTCTTAGATATCAAAATCATTAATGCGGAAGAGGCGTTTCGCACTACTGTATATATCAAGCCCACTGCTACCCCTGTGATTATCCCTAGCTGGTCTTATGACCCCTGGACATACAAAAAGGCTTCCTTTGCATCCTATTTTAAAAGAAGCCTAACCCACTGTAGTAATGCGGTATTGCACAAAGCGGAAATAGAACATATTTATGTGTGTGGCTTAAGACATGGGTATAGCAAAAAGTTTATGCAAAACATCTACTTAAAAGAAAAAGCCAGGTTTGAAACTAATGCCTCCCTTACAGACCATCAGAAGCCTCCTGCATCGATCAAGATTTCCCATGAGAACTCTGCTAGGTTCCCCATACCGTATAGACTGCATAGCTGTCATACTATTAAACGCGCTCTTAAATCTAATAATATATCCCATACCTTCAAAAGAGCGCCCAGGATTTTTAGTGTACTACGCAATGATAAAGATAAAAGAACGGAGAGCTTTAAATCAAGCGTTTTATAGAATACCATTGCACAACGTAGAAGATAACCAATCTGAAATATACGTGGGGCTACTGCCAGAAATTTCAAAGATAGGCTAAACGAACATAGAGATAATATCGCTAAGGGTAATCTGGTGACCGCGCTAGCCCAAAAAGCATTTGAAAAAGACGTAAAATCAATTGGCAGGCTGCCAAAATTGTTAAAACTGTAGATATCGTAGAGATCTACCCCTCAGGGAAAAACTAGAGATTATAAGATCTAGTAGTTCTGGTAATGTAATTAATATTAGGCAAGCTGACGAATTAAGCCTGGCGTGGAAGTGCGCGGTCAAGGAGAACTGTTAACTTCTAAGTCTGTTTATACCAAGAAGTTTTTATTATCCCCATCCCCAATCATCGGAATAAGTAATATAATATAAAAGGAAGTTCTCCTTAAGTTTTATGTTTATTCAGTTAATTTTATATTTATAAATTAATTTTTAAATGTGTTCTGTTCTATTTTACTGCATTCATTTGTAGTTCTTATTTAGAATGTATTGCTCAACTAATGATAGTATCATTGTATACTGAAAACGTTATTGGAAATTTTTGAAAATTAAAATGTTTAACCTTTTACGCTCCTCAAATTAAAAAAAAATGCCCCATACCCTCCAAGGAAATATGAAATATGATACTAGATTAAATACAGCTCATTAGCAAGTATGGATTTTTATTAGCAAGTATTAGATTTTTATTATGATAAATAAAAATCTATATTTGCTAATGAGCTGTATTTAATCTAGTATTGTATTAAGCAAGTAGTCTCTAATATTTTTGAAAGTTTTATGAAATATGATACTCAATATTCGATAATTTGCCACAACTTTTTTGCTTTTTAATTTTTTGACACAAAAAAATTATATTTTGTTGTCCATATACTCTATCCTGATATAAATAAATTGTTGTAGGTGTCGTTACATTTATTAATAATAAAAATAATCGCTAGCATTTTAAAGATAGTCGCAAATATTCTATAAAAAATATGCAGTAGTTTAAAATAATTTTCTTTCATCCAAGTTTTTAAAGTAAATATTGTTTGGAAATATTACGAGCTCGCCAGTAGTTTAAAATAATAATTTTCTTTCATCCAAGTTTTTAAAGTAAATATTGTTTGGAAATATTACGAGCTCGTATACTGAAACACATGCAGAATCATATATATAATTCTAAAAATGAAACAAATAATAATAAAATGGCAAATTGATATTGTTCCCTTCTCAGTTTATGTAATGAATTATTATTATTATTATCATCATCAAGAGAAATCACAAATCGAATTATGTTGTCACAAAATTTAAAGTTCATTTTCTCGCAGACTATCATATCGAATTGAAAAATGCTCAGATTCTTTGCATTTTTATTGCATGGAATTGCGCTCAGAAGTGGATTTAACGGCGGGCGCACCGGGCGCGTGCCCAGGGCCCCACTACTGGGGGCCCGCAAAACCCCAACTTTACATATTTTTTTAAAGCAATTATAATTACGTATAAGTTTTCAATCAATAGTAAAAAATATAGCTGTGTTAAAATGGTCTCGTTTAACGCTGTTTCATTTAAGGTTTTTTCATTGGAACGTATCCCCCGCGTTAAACGGGGTCTTACTGTATTGCATATTTGTTTCAAATTCCTCTTTATTCATTTTTCTTTCAAATTTATGTTTATATTCGCTTATTTTCATTAACACCAAAGTCCAAATACAATGACAAACAATTACCGTATGCCCAATACGAATACTATACTGGCAACACTGTTAAAAGTATGTAGTAACCGACTTCATCTTTTGCTACACAAAATATAAATAGTACATAATATGTTTTATTTATTTAAAAATATGTTCAATATGTATTTTTATTCCCTTGATTCTCTCTTTTTTAAGAGGCCCAATATTTTCTCAGGCATCAACTGATCTTAATCCGCCACTAATTGCGCTATATGATTTTCCATCCTTACAAATTATATATATATATACAGAGTGATTTTTAAGTTGATACTTTTTTTTTAATTGTGTACAGAACTCATTAAAACAAACTTTTCCAAATAACTTTTAAATCAAAAATAACAGAGATATGGCCTCTATAAATTTGTAAAATTTTACGTCCAAACCTGTACACAATAATGTATGGAATTCATGAGCGTAACAGAATACATTAGAGAAATTGCTCGAAATTCTTACCATTGTGATATAAACAAAGTTGCGCGTGACGTAACCAAGATTCTGTGACGTCGCGTAATGAAGACACAGAATTGTCTCTTATTCTTGCAGCAGCCTGCTCAATGCGCGTAATCAGATCTTCCCGTATGTCTAACGGCGTGTTAAACACCAAACTCTTCAGGTAAACCCACAAAAAATAGTCACATGGATTAAGATCTGGTGACACACAGGTTACAGGTTTGGATGTAGAATTTTGCAAATTTTCATAAGCCGTACCTCTCTTATTTTTGACTTAAAGTTATTTGGAAAAATTGTTTGTTTTAGTGAGCTCTGTACACAGTTAAATATACTTATTACTATAAATTCTTACAGGAATTAGTATTTAATTTATTTTTCCGAATCTGGAAAATCGAATTATATATATAGAATACTTGAAATCCTCGAATAAAATACATACGTGTTCAATTCAAAATCAGTAAAATTTATTTTAAATTAAAACAAATAAAAAAAATTCCTGATTTTGAATTAGAATCAGTAATGATATCACTTGCACTAAAAAATTAGATATAAATGAAATAAAAGTAATGTATTTTCTTCCTTGGAAAGAAGAAACTCTTCCTGACAATAACTGTGCCTCTTCGCCTCAGGACACGTCCAAGACAAAAGAAGTTAATTTGCATCAGAGAAGTATCAACCATCTGCTGAGATCTCGACAAATTCATCGAATCTTGACACATCTAGATGAGGTATGTTCACATTTAATCAAGGCATATTTAAATGAGCATCTGTTTCCGACGATCAAATCCTTCTGAAATATTTGTTTATAGTAAAGTCTATAAAGATTAAGTAAAAGAAAATATATATAAGTTCCATTTTCAAATCTTAAATAATAAAATATATAAATACAGGCGCTCTTCTAGTTAGGAACATTCGTACTTACATGAAATTTCATTTTCAAATTTCAAGAAATATGATGGCAAGATGTTTTAGCAACCAATATAATGCAAAATTACAAAATTAGTTAACATATTTATAGCAATATTTCAAAATGGCGACAATTACATCAAAAATTTCTCGCTTTATATTCGGAACTTTTCATTAAAATCTGTGAAATAAGAAGCTTAATTGATCCAATTGAAAAAAAAAAAATTACATTATACAATACAAGTAGGCCTCGATTAGTGCGAATAATGGGTCCCACGAATTTTTCGCACTATTCGAAGTATTAACTATATGTAAAATATGGTAATTGGTTCTTGCTTTGTGAGATTCCGGCCATTAGCCAACCACACGATGAATATCCACAATACTGTTTAAGAAAAATTTATTTTCATATTTTACATCGTTGTCCATCATCTAAATTAATAACTTACCAGGAATTGCATCTCATGCCATCATTAAATCAACCGCCAAATTGAAAGCGGAAGTTGAGCTCCGCTTTTATGTCGCTCAATCACATCCATTTTTTGCTGTAACGTAATCACTAACCTCTTCTTTTTTTCGTTTCCTGTTTTATCATCAAAAGTGTTCTGCCTTTCATCTATTTCGATACTTTTTAAAAGAGAAAATTCTCTACTATACTGTATGTATACGATAACAAAGCTGAATAATAGTAATGTTAATTAACATATATACGATGATAAAGCTGAATAATAGTAATGTTAAATAGTTAACAGCAAAAAACCCATCGGCAAAAGCCCATCTTTCTGGTGTTTTACTCCTTCAAAGCCAAGTGACTGTTCTTGGACTGCTACTCGTCTGGTTTTAGTGTTTAACCCCTTCAAAGATCGTGTGACCGTTCTATTTCGCCAAGTGGATGAATCTAATGAAGCTAAAGCTGAATAATAGTAATGTTAAATAGCTAACAGCAAAAAGCCCATCAAATAATAGTAATGTTAAATAGCTAATGGCAAAAAGCCCATCTTTCTGGCATTTCACCCCTTCAAAGCCAAGTGACTGTTCTTGGACTGCTCCTTAGATGTTAATGTTAAATAGCTAATGGCAAAAAGCCCATCTTTCTGGTGTTTCACCAAAGATCGTGTGACCGTTCTATTTCGCCAAGTGGATGAATCTAATGAAGCTAAAGCTGAATAATAGTAATGTTAAATAGCTAACAGCAAAAAGCCCATCCTTCTGGTGTTTCACCCCTTCAAAGCCAAGTGACTGTCTTGAGCTGCTCCTCGTCCGGTTTTACTAACCGAAAATTAACATTAATTTGTTAACTGACATCATAAAATGGGATGGACCTTTGTTAGTAAGACTGATCTATGCTTACAACTTGCATTAAAATGGACCTTTGTTAGTAAAACTGGTCTATGCTTACAACTCGCATTACTGATCTTTATTAATAAGTCTAGTCTATGCTTACAACTCGCATTAATCGAATATTTGCTCGCATTAAGTGAAAAACGGTATCATTTTTATAAGTCGCACTAATCGAATATCGCATTATTCGAACTCGTACTAATCGAGGCCTATCATATATATAGTCATTCCAATACTTTTGGAGCCAAAATAACAGCAATATCTGTGTTACGAACAAACCAATTTACGAACAGAACTTAAGAGCAGCGCCTGTATATAGAAATTATTTAAAAAATTTTTATTTTGAAGAAATAAAAATTATAGAAATTTGAAGATAATTTCTAACATATTTTAAATATCAAAATAAATTTTTTCGGACCACATCTAAGAAAAATCATGATTAAATTCGAGTACAATTGCTGCATTCCTTTTAAATCTTACTTTTTGCTTAAGTTCATACGTATAATTAAAAAATAAGCGTTTTTTTTATAGTATCATATACTAAAAATATTTGGAATTTTTTATTCTGTGTATAGGATAAATATTAATAAGTATCTTGTGGGAAAAATAATATTTGCATAATATTTCCTGATTTATTCCTAGAATCAATGAATAATTTTATCCTTTAAATAACGGTTCTCAACTAGTGATACGCATACGTGAAATTTTTAATCCTTTGTTGAGAAATACAAGTACCATCAGTGAATTTTCACTAGTGGTACGTGTATAGTCTTGACTTCTTATTTGCACATAAGACACATTTTTTGCTAGTGATACTGAAATGTTTGAATATATATTTTGGTGATACGCATTTATGAAAAGATTGAGAATTGCTGCTTTAAATTATATTCCTGTTTGAAACGATATTTTGCAGATATTAAAAGCAAATAAAGGATTAATTTTTTTACTTATGTTTATGTGGCGATGATGTGTAAATTTTTCAGAGTCTACCCCGCATATTTCACTTCCCTCCCCATCATGCATACTGAAAATTCATTTCTCACCATATAAATTATTTGTTAATAATTAAAAAACGATGTCTCTAATGAATAAAATTTTTTTCCATTCAGAACTATCGCTTATCGGAACGAGAAAAGAAAGTGAGATCATCTTTGGTTCAATACGTAATGGGTACAGATACTCAGGTAAGTAGTTTATAGTCTGCATACTATTTTAATTTCAGTTATTAATTATTTATAAAAATGTTTAACGGCAATTTTTCAGCCTACTTCTGTATCTAGGATGCCTATGAAACTAGATAATAATCTTTGGCGAGATACTTCCAGGTACTGTATATTATATGATTGGCTAAAATACTCAGTTTTATAAATATTATAGTGGAAAATGGATTATAATAATGTATAATATTAATCATATGTTATCCTTGAGAAACAAATTTGAAATCTTGTACACACGTATGGTAATTCTAAGCATAAAACAAAAATTGTTAGCGATCAGTTATAATGCAAGGTATAAAATGCATAATTGTTTACAATATTTGCGAAGAATTGTTACTATTATTACTGGAGTAGCATACATCAGTTTTCTGATCCATTGAAAGTTTTCTGATTTTCTGATCCATCTGATCCATTAAAAATATATGTACATGAAAGAATCTGGTAATAATGATCCCAATTCTTTCATGCACATATATTTTTAAGAGCATTAGAGGAGTGATCAATGTTGCATTTCTATGGCTTTATAATTACATATATCTGATTTTAATAGAAAATTGATGGAACTGATAAATGCCTATATAATATTTATCAAGTGAGTTGTCTTGTGGAAACGTTGAATAGTGTTCGATTTTTGATACATAACTCCATATTCTTCAGGGGACTATCGATTCCCATCCTCTTGTTAGTACGAATGGTTGAAAAATATAAATTTTAGAATGATAACGATAGCTACTGATCCTTGGCAGCAGGAAAATCTACCATCGTTATTCTTTTTACATTTGTCATATCATATCTATCTAATTTTTTGTTGTTTTTTGTATATAATAAAGTATAACTGATACTTTCCATCAATTATGCTCGACTTTTAAAAATCTGACAATATTTCTTTCAAATTAGATCCCTTGCATGATTAAAAGCATAATTTTAAAACAAACGAACAGAAAATATATATATATATAATGTAATCTACATATATATTTATAATCATTAGATAAAGTTTAATAAACTATCTTTGATAGTTTGAAAGCAGTTTATAATTTCCTTTCTTTCTACATGGATAGATATAAGACTCGAAAGTTTGTAGGAAGTGTGACTCGGGCAGAAGCAGAAAGACTCATTACTACAGCTAGTCGTCTGTATGTCACTATGGTAAGTATTTTATTTTTTTTTTAATCCCTTAAACAAATGTTAAATAAATGGCATTCTTCCTGACGCTCCTGTAGGAGATGCTTATGGGTAGCAAACTGGATTACTCTCTCTGGGAAGTAAGAAACCATTTAATATTTTTAAATTTGATTTTATTGCAAATTTCGTAACTACTATCATCATTCTTAAAACGAAATTTATAAAGAAATTGACGATGAAAATTATTTATGCAACAGAAGCGTGAATCACAGTTGGAACAAGAGACAGTGGATCAAACAGAAGGATGCAATACTTTCTAGTAAGTAAAGCTAATAAATTTATCTTATCTCTTAAATGATAATAATTGTAATGGTTATTTAATAAAAAAATTGATGAATTATCTACTTGGTTTACAGTTAGTGTCATATATCTTAATAAAATGCTTGAAAAAATGTTATCAGTCATAGAAAGAAGAAAGTTGGAGATTGCCTGTATTTTAACCTATAAAACATTTTATTACTAACCTTTCTCTCTCGCTATCAATCTATTGAATGTTTGAGTTTCAAATAGTAGGTCATGAGCAGTATAACAATGTGTGTTTTACAAAAAAACCATTCATGGATGGTGCATATACTCACTTGGTCAGAATAATTTTATAATAATAATAATAATAATGTAAACATTTAAAGTAGTGTACCTACCATTAGCAACTGTTAAATTAATTAGTATATTTTCATGAAATTAAATAATAATGCTCTTCTATTAATTAACAATAATCTCGACACCGCATCATTTAACTCACTAGCTTCAACTATTTAAAAAAATGGCGGACACTCTCTTAATCATGCTCTTAATATACAGTACAGTATTCTGAACTGCTTACAATATTTGATTTTTATAAAATTTAGCAGGAGGTCTAGATTTGAAGGTAAGGGTACAATTGTCGCCTTACCGAAGCACGGAGAAAGTGGTACACATCAAAAGGGGGGCTGAAACATGCAAAACATCCCTAGTGAACCAAGGGTCAAAGATCAAACATTTACGAGATATAGATTCCCTAGTGAACCAAGGGTCAAAGATCAAACGTTTACGAGATATAGACGTTTATTGCAAATGGCGCAAGTGGTTTGGCGTTGTGCCTGGCTTCGCTGCGATCTGCGACGCGACGCGTCTCATTCCCGTGCTCTACTACCTATGCCATCTAGATGCCTCTGTATCTCGTAAACGTTTGACCTTTGACTCCTGATCCATTAGGAAGTTTTTGCGTGTTTCGGCCCCCTTTCTTTTTTTTTTACATATTTTACGCCGCCTTTCCAATCAGGGAGATTACTAAGGGGGCGAGGCCAGTTCCAACCACGACCTGCACCCACACCCGTGGAGGGGGCCGGATAGTGAAGGACGGGTATCACCGGGCCGGGCCAAGTACCCCGAAAAAATCCGGGACCAGACCCGGGTCTTCCTGCGTGTACGCCGACAGCGTTACCACTCGGCCCCCCTTTCGATGTGTATCACTTTCGCAGTGCTTCGGTAAGGCGACAATTGTACCAAGGTAACGCTCAATGACAATCAATTAACCTTTAACCCTATATAACGTTTGGGAGCGACGTGACGTAATACGAAAAGTAGACGGATTCAGTTTTAGCGAAATATTTAATAGTTAACGTATATCAAATTATTTGTGATTAAACGCCATTTAATTTCTAGATTGTTTTCTATTATTTAGTTTATAATAAAATTTTCTACTCATTTATAGACACAGAGAATCAAGTATAGTCTGTAGTGAAAAAAATTGTTTGTTATTTTAGAGTATAAACATGCTTTCAGTTTTTATGTTTTTATCGTTTTAAACTTCAACCCTTTTATTTACGACTGACATCAAAGTCATAAAACATGGATATAATTATCATCAGATCATCCTAAAAGTAATGTCGTTTTTTTTTTTTATATCGTACTTGTTCAAACATAACTTCAACTCACTGACTCTATTAAATGTAAGATTTGTTATTTGCGGTTTCATTTTGATTGTGCTAATTTTACCAGGAAAAATTTCTATAAATTGAATAAGAAAATTGTGTTGATTTTTATAAGTTAGTAAAAACTTGGAAATCCATTTACTTTTTTAAAAAATTATGCTGATGTGTAATATAAACTGCTTGAATTAATTATAAGAGTAAAAAGAGTTAATAGTATGTTAATTCTATTTTCAAGTTTTGTAGAATGCTTTCTCATTGCAGCTATTCTATATCATTAAAAATATCAAAATATTTAATAAAAATGATATAAATTATAAATGAATAGTAATATATTTACACATATATTCAATTATATTTATCAAATATATTTTACCTTAAATAACAAAAGCAATCATTTGATGAGATTAATGCCTCACTATCACAATTCTTGATTCTTTGAAAAAATTTCCAAGGATCTTCTGTGTTACATAAAGGCACTATAATCTATAAAATACAAATTATATATACAAAAGTTTTTAAGTATAGATGCACTAATGGTTAATATGAAATTACAACCATAAAATAAAATAATATAATATACAGGCTAAATAAAGATAATTTATTTAGCCTGTATATTTATTATTTATTTAGCCTGTATATTTATTTTATTTATTATTTATGTTATTAAAGTTTTTAATAACATAAATAATAAATAACTAACAAACTATATATACATAGATAAAACATTGTATCAAGTAAATTTAATTCAAAAACAGTCTTTATACTAATTAAACCAGTTCAGGAGATGTTATCTTCATTTCATACACAATTTCCACGCATTATTAATACACTCGATGGTAGGGTTTCTGATTTCCCGGACTTTTTCATTCCCAGGAATTTCCAGGAACATAAAATTTTAATGCATTCCCAGGAAACATAAAATTTAATAAAAAAATCTAAAAAAGTGGTTATTTATAATTATTATCAATAACAAATAAACAAAAGAAGGATGTTAATAAATTCCAAAATTTTATTCCTTTATATATGACTAATTTACAATTTGAACTACAAAATACAAAAATATTCATCACTCATTCTTAAAGTATGATTTGAGGAAACATAAGCACTCTTATCGCTCAGCCTAGTTCTTAGCTTTGTTAATAAACAAACTAGCATTCACTTATTCTTAATGTATGATTTGAGGAAACATAAGCAATCAATGCTCTTATCACTCAGCCTAGTTCTTAGCTTTAATAAGCAATCAATGCTCTTATTGCTCAGCCTAGTTCTTAGCTTTTTAATAAGTAAACCAGTAGCTGCCTCGAGAGGGCATGTGTGTTGGTAATGGATGGCGGATAAGTGTTCATTGTGTGAATTAAAAATACTTCAACTCACTGACTCTATTAAATGTAAGATTTGTTATTTACGGTTTCATTTTGATTGTGCTAATTTTACCAGGAAAAATTTCTATAAATTGAATAAGAAAAATAAAGAAGATTGGAAATGCTTAGCATGTAAAGGTAAAATTTTATCAACTAATTCAAAGTCAATAATTGAAACTTCTCCTTCTATATTGAATAATGATAAAGAACTTAATTATGATAATTTGAAAGAAAATAATGATTCTCTGATAACTCCTGAAACTCAAACTATTTTGCAGACAATGGACACTCAAATGACACAACTTGATAATTTGAATCAAAGTCTAGAGAAAATATTTACTGAACTAAATAATATAAAAGAGGAAATAAAAGAAATAAAATTATCGAATTCCGAGTTATGTAAATCCTTAGAATCTTATAGAATTAAAATAGACGAAATAGACAATAAAATTATAAACTTTAAAACAGAAATTGAAGTTATTTATCGAATTCCGAGTTATGTAAATCCTTAGAATTTTATGGAATTAAAATAGACGAAATAGACAATAAAATTATAAACTTTAAAACAGAAATTGAAGTTATAAAAACAGATGTTGGATTGATTAAAGAAGAACATAACTCATATAAAAAACAGCTAAAAGATTTATCTTCTTATATTAGACAACTAGAACAAAGAGAGTCCAATAATATAATTGAAGCTCATGGTGTCCCTTAATTATTGAATGAAAATACAATAAATATTGCTGAAAAATTTTAACGAGTATTGATGAAAACTTTGACACGCATAATCTATTAGCAGCTTATCGAATAAAAAGTAATACGAAGAATCAAAATCGTTCACCAATAATATATATGAAACTTATTAATTCTGTAGCTAAGCAAAAAATATTATTTAAATTAAAGATTTTAAAATATAATTTATATACTGATACATCAGAAATTGTTGGAGAACGACATCGAATTTACATAAATGAATATTTGACACATACTACAGAGCTATTTACTACCAACTAAGACAACTTAAATTAAAAAAAAAAAAAGTTAAAATATACTTGGATAAAGAATGGACAGATATTTCTAGACTAGAAGATAACAGTCCTGTGTTAAGAATTAATAGTGATGAAGATTTAGCTAAATTAAATTAAATGTCTTGTTTACTTTCAGATAATTTTATAATTAATCTACATGGTCTATATATTTTGACTCTTAATATTCAAAGCCTAAATAATAAGATGGGTCTAATTAATGATTTAATAGATAATTATACTGGTACATTTGACATCTTAACTTTTGTAGAAACTTGGACTAGTTATAATAATCCACCTTGTCAATTAAAAAACTACTCAATCTACAAAATTGAACGTGAGCCTTTTCGACATGGAGGAATAGTGACCTACGTGAACTGTTATTTTAATAGACTCTCTTACCTATACTAATACATATGTTGACCTGTTGACTATTCGTAAAGATAAATATCCAATTTCTACTATATATAAACGTCCAGAAACCAATCTAAATAATTTAATATTAACTATTGAAACAATACTTGATTATTGTACCTATTATAAATTGAAACCTTTGATTATTGGTGATTCACGTTTACAACAAGATTTTCATGATTTTGTTATAATGAATAACTTAATAATACTTGCTAACTCTAATTACCCAACACATTATGGTAATGGTCTTCCATCTTTATTAGACTTCGCTCTAACATCAAAATGGTTCCAAATTTTGAAATTATTGGTAATCTTATATCTGATCACCTTCCACTGTATTAGACTTCGCTCTAATATCAAAATGGTTCCAAATTTTGAAATTATTGGTAATCTTATATCTGATCACCTTCCACTGGTCGTCTTCTTTGCATCTGGAAGAACCCCCGTGGATGATGATGAAATTCGCTTCAGAAACATTAACGATTGTGTAGCTCTCTCGAAATTGTATAATGCTTTACTATCTTCATTTAGTTGGGACTTTTTGTATAAAATACGTGATTTGGATCAAGCTATGGACTATTTCTATACGATTTTGCAAATATTTATCAATAAATACTTCCCAATTAAGACTTCAAGTAGTAAGAAATACTCTAACAGAAAGAAATCTCTCTCAGTTATACTGTATTAACTTGTAACACCCGAAAATTATTAAATTTAAAAAAGAAAACATTTTTAAAGTACAAAAAAATTACCTATAACTGATCCCCTACGTGAAACTCTTAAATTAAAATTAAAACAACTGACTAAAGAAATTCGTTATGGAATTTATCAAGATGAATATCATCAAGGTAATTTATGAATATCATAAATTACCTTACGAGATTTGCAAAACTAAACAAAAAAATAGGATAAAGGAAATCAAAATAGAAGACAAGGTCTTTTCTACTAACCAAGATATTGCTAATTGCTTTGCAGAATATTACACTTCTATGGGAGGATTTTGTCCTGATTATGAAATTCCGCACAATTCTTATATACCTAATGTTACACAATTCTCTATGACTAATTCTATTCTTCTATATGATACTGACTATAATGAGATAAATAATATTATAATGTCACTTAGAAATTCGACCCCTGGTTTTGATTTTATCTCTACGGATAATTTAAAAATTATAAAGGATTCTATTATTAGCCCTTTAGTTTATCTCTTTAACTTATCTTTCGAAATAGGTTCTTTTCCAAGATGCTTTAACTTGAATACAATAATTCCAATCTTTAAAAAAGGTTGTACTCTAAATACACAGAATTATAGACCTATAATTGTTATTCCTTCTATAATTAAGATATTTGAAAAAGTTTATTATTCTCGACTTATGAATTATATTGATAAATATCATATAATACACAAACACCAGTACGCTTTTAAAAAAATTTATCTACTACTGATGCTATCGTTCATTACCATACCCTATTAACTGATAACTTAGATAGGTCTAATCTAGTGGTTTCTCTAGCACTGGATTTATCTAGTGTATTTGATTCCGTTGATATAAAGATTCTGATAAACAAATTATACAATTTTGGAATTAGAGATAAAGCGCTGAACTTGATTGCATCGTATCTTCAACAAAGGAGATATGTAGTAAAAATAGGTAATCGATTTTCTTCTCCTATTGTAATTAATAAAGGAATCCCACAGGGAACAGTTCTAGGACCGATTTTCTTTAACTTATTCATTAATGACATTTTTTTATATACTGACCCCTTTAATATTATTGTATACGCTGACGATATTATTATTTCGTTTTTCCATCGTAATATCATAGAATTAAACAGTATGATTAATAATACCTTAAAAAATATTGATTATTATTTATCAATTAATAAATTAAAAATTAATTATATAAAATCTGGTTATAAAAATAAAAATAAGAGTATTTTAGAGACTCCTTTAAACATAACTTTAAATAATCGTCTCATTCACCAAATTCGAACTATTAAATATCTGGGTATCACCTTTGATGAAAATTTAAACTGGGCAGATCATATAAATTATCTTAAAAATAAAATTGCGTGTATCCTTGGTGCTCTAAAAAGTATAAAACTGTGGGTATCTCAGAATACTTTACATAAATTATATATAACTTGTATACAATCTAAATTACAATATGGCGATCCGCTATCTCATATAACATAAGGAAATTAACAGTTTTACAAAACACCTTTATTAGAATCTGTATATCCAAATATTCTGTAATTTATTCAAAAAAAAAATAAGAAATTGGTTTATTTCAGCAAGGAATTATTGCAATATTTATAATTTTAATTTGATTTTAGTTTTATCATCAATTATTTAAGATATAATAAAGAAATTAATCTGGAGTGTTTGAAATTCTTTCAGATAGTGTATCTAAGATAAAACATTCATAATTAACCATCACTTCTTGGTTGATTATCCCTGGTTAATCTGCAACCCAGATAATCCAACTCTGGATAATCAGGAGTCTACTGTATTTGTATATTGTGAATGTATCATAGATATTCAGTGATTTAAATAGCTCGAGTTTATTTGACATTTATTCATTAATATTTTTTTATAAAAGTGCAAGCAATTGAAAATGGCACCAGAAAAAGCAGTAATTGAAGTTATTTGAAAAAAAGTAACTGAAATGTATATGAAAAAAGTCTGATCAAATTTAAATCAGATGCTACTCATCAAACAAAGCAAAAATCCACATAAATGTGGATCTGGAAATTAATTATTTTCAAGATAACATCGTGTAAAAGCATAAATCATATACATAACTCCAACAAAAGAGAACAAAGCCCATACTAAAATTAACAAGTATTATAAGTTTAAATACTTGTCCATTATCATAATTGGAGAGGGGGACTATTATCTTTATGTTAATGCTAATTAACACAAAGATGAAAACATAACAAACTTGAGAAAAACATTTCCAGATCATGTTTATATGGCTTTTTCTTTGTATTGATGAGTAACATTTGAGATTTAAATTTATCCAGACCTTTTAGAAATACTATATAGTCTATTAAATAAAAGGCCCATCAAAAAAGCCCTTTATGAGAAATTTTAAAGATCTAAAAAAGATAATTAAGTTAGACAGATATAACATTTTTGTTTGAAATTACAAGTGTTTGGAATGGGGCAATAAAAATAACAGTACAAATAACTACAGATCACAGATGACCTGTGAGCTGAGCTATAGTTTGGTTTTTTTTGTTGGACCTATGACTTCAGATTTTTTTATAACAAATGTAATCATTTAAAACAAATTTTAATTTTTTCAATATTCAGATTAAAATTTAAACTTGAATTTGCAAAACTTAAGATGTAAAGTAACTGCATGTACACACACAATTATTTAACAACCAAGTAAGGTTTAATAGCTGAAAATATTTTTAACTTAAGAGTTTATAAATTATTTCCTGCTTATAAACTTGAATTATAGTAAATGTATTGTGTTTTACTAAAAATTTATAAATAATATAATGCATTTAGTTATAAATAAAATTACTTATTAATATGATAAAGATAC
>AYEL01038806.1:0-21949 GCA_000484575.1 Olivierus martensii
TTATTACATCATATTCTGTTCTTAGAGAAAACTATTGTAAAGGATATTAAAAAATAAAACTAAAATAACAAAAATAGTTTTGAAAATTTTCAAAATTTAAGCAATACATCGTAAAAATGAAGTAAAAATAAATTAATATCAGTGTCATTAGTCTTTCTGAAATTTGTAGTTTAATTTTTAAAATAAAACTACATATTTAATAAAACAAACTACAAAATTAATAAACATAATATACAATGTTAAACAACTACGTCATTTAATAAGATCACTTACCTTAATTTTCGATAAAGGTTAGATGATAAACGATATATCTCGAAAAACTAACGTTGAAGCATACAAATCCAATACAGAATATACTTTGGAAAACTAATGGCGGTCTAAGTCACGTGACTGTAAGTGTCCAATAAAAATTTATTACCTCTATGGCCACTCTCTCCTTGTAGGCTCTCTACGTAGGGCTAACGCTCTGGATATACAGAGCTTTACGTATGGCTGAATTCGTACTTGTAACCTGACCTAGATTGTTGTTAGAGACAAAAATAATTGTACAAATCAAAAGTTAGAGGTTTTTTATTCTCTCTTTCAGTTACACAATAAGTTAATATCTTCTACAAGGAATAATCTTGATAAAAATAATCCTAAATGTAAATTGTCTATAGGACATAAATCTATTATCTACAGATCGATAAACCTTTGGAACTCTTTAAAATCGGAAATAAAAACAATTCCATCTTATATTAAACTGCACCAATTATTAAAATCTATTTATAAGCAAAAACAATTGTTTATCTAATCCCATTTATTTAACCTTTAATTATAAATCTGTGTTTACCTTTTATTTTGTTCTAATGAGTTACAAGGGATGTTGTAACGGTTGATGCTTATATTCTTGTTGTTTAACTTTAAATCACTAAATAATTGAAATATATGTTATTAATGTCCGCTGGTATTTTAAAATATGTTAATTTTTTTTTGTATTTACTTAATCTGTTTTATTTGTCCATTTTCTTGAACTGTCTTTATCCGTTCGTATTTTTCTCGTTTTTATAATTAGATAATACAGTTGCCTTTTATTTATTGTTCTGTTATTGTATGTGTATGGAAAACCTGAGAAATGGCCAATATGGCCAATGGTTTTTCCTTTGCGAAATCTATATATGTGTATCTATATAAAGTTATATGAATCTATTATTTTATGTATCTGTAACATCTCTTTGTATAACTATGCTTTGAGCAATAAACTATTCTAATTCTAATTCTAAACATGAAAGCAAATGCTGTAGTATGTCTGTTTCATAACGAATATTGGAATACGAATAATTGTTTTTTATTATTTTATAAGCATTAGAATTTATTATTATTTTAATATCGACATTTATGTATTTTATAACAGTACAGTTGAACAGTCAATGATCCAACCTTCCCTATCCAATGTAAAAACTTCCCCCAAGAGAAATGAAGCAGAAGAGAAGCCAAAACATGATATGAACCATCGATCTCCAAATAAAAAAAAGATAATCAAAGTAAAACCAAGGGTAAGTATTATTTATTATCTAGTTAATTATAGGATGGCCGTGTGTTAAAGCTGTGGCTTACAATCCTGGAGGATCCGGCTTCAAACCACGTCCCACACTTCTAGTTTTTCAGGAGGGGTCCGAGCCCGGCCTGTTGAACCCCATCCTTCAATCATCCTGTTGGCCCCATCATGGGTGTTGGCCAGTCTGTGATGGTTCTACAAGTGACCGCCGCCAGATAAAGAATATCCCATGAGGATATGGTGGCTTAACCATACTAATCTAATCTAATTAATTATAGTTTATAAGAAGTATATCCTTTCTTTTTTTAATTTTGTTTCGCTTTTTCTGGAGAATACTGAAAGGTAGAGCTATTCTAAGCCTTTTTCAAGCTCTCAAACACTTGATGGAGCAAAAAATTAGTATTTCTATCTTGAATCTCTTCATTTATTCAAGGAGAGAGAGTTGAGCAGGGTCTTTGATCCTGAACCTCCAACTCTCCATCCCTCCATCCAATTAATCAAGGGTCTGTTAAGCCCTTGATAGTCTCCTATCTCGTACTTCATATTTTTCGAACAGATTTGGTGGAATTAAAGATCAAAAATCGTAAAATCTTGATTTACAGTACAATACTAATAAAATAATGGATAAATAATGATCTTTATTCATATATCGATTTGTGAGTGTTAAAATTACTTTAGCCTAGAATAAGTACTAAGCAAAGATTATGTTATGCACTATGTTCATACACGATAATTATTGAAAAAAGGCATTTTAATTTATCACGTATATTAATCTATTTTTAATAATTTCTAAAGAACAATAGTGCCATTTTTATATCATTAATACTCAAATCCTCATTTAAATGATTTAAAATAATATGAAAATGATTGCAGAATATTCACGATTTATAAAAATGTATATTTTAGTTTATTTTACGAACCATTTCTGTAATTTTAATAAATCTGAAAATGGTTTCTTTACAGAGGAAAGAAGAAATTAAACTGCCAGAAGAAGAAATAAAATTGATAGAAGAAAATATCAAACTAAGAGAGGAAGAAAGTAAATTATCAGAAGAAAATAATACTATGAAAGAAGAAGAAACTCCAATGATAAAGCAAGAAATCCAAATAACGGAAACAGTTTTTCCCATAAAAATTTTGAAAGATAATTGGTGCCAAACAGATAAATGGCCAGATTTAACAGGTACCTTGTTCTCTAAATGTAATTCATAACATGAATATATATATTCTCATCCTATTTTTAAAGGTAAATACGATTTAAAAGATCACCATGCTATTTATTTATCTCATATAAACAACATTTGAATTGATTAGTATATTTTCGCAATTAGAAATATTATATTGTTAAAATGGCGGGAATTAGCATACCTGATATATTCTCTTCAGATCTTTTGAATTAGTTATGAAATTTAACAGAAAATAACTTAACGGTAAATTAATTAATCCTGTATTTTCAATCATTCAAAAATGATGGTTGTTATTTACAGCACGACAAAGAAGGTAACTTCAGTTTCAAGCTGGTGTTATTTCAGTTAGGAATGAAGACTTTTCACTCAGAAAAGTACTCATGCATTTTATTGTTTTAGAAAATATAAATAGTGTAACGAAAAGATTTTAAAATAATAATAAATGAAGCAGTTTTTGAAAGTGGAGGCTTATTTAGGACATAGTTTATGTCTGGACCAAACAGACATGTCTAAGATCCATCTTCGACTTTCTGCATTCTATTTTTATTTTATATTCCTGTTTATATCTAGTTATAGTTTGGCGTAGAGTTGGTTAATTAGTTGACTCATTTAACGAATCTATATTAACGATATATTTGATAGCAGGATCGGCTGAAATATTGAAGATGGTAGTTCTCCCTGAAAAAATGTGAAATTGCGAATCCCAGAATAGATTCTAGAACTAAAAAGAAATACTGCACTCTTTCACAGATCAATAATAGTATACACAACACACAAATTCTTTAATTAAATATTGATTGAAATTGGTTGAAGAATGCACCCTGTTTTACTTATTATTTACGAAAAGAATCCTTCCTGTACATTTAATTTTACCAAAATGAAAAAGCATTTCAGATAATATATTGATAGTACATAAATTACATAAATTTTTAGTGATAAAGTTTGAAATTTTTAACATAGTTTTTTCAAATTTTTAATTCTGTGGCATAACTTCCAACAAAATAAATTGGATTTGACAATTTGGTATTTTATATTGTCTCGTTTCGGATATACTGTAAATGTTGGATTAATAATAAATTAAACTAAATCAAAAGTTACAATGGATTAAATTATTGGTATAATGATTCTTACAGTAGGTATGTTTCAATGATTACAGTACTTGGAGTGAGTATGGTCTCTTTTGTTTGCCATTAAATTATGTTTTCAGTTAAATGCCAGTTTTTAATTATAGTAAAATAAGATTTATGCCAATAGTAAGTAAAGAAAACGTAAAAAGTAGTATAATATAATTAATAAAATATCTGGATTTATTGTTCAGTTTTAATTGAAACGATGATTGATTTTTTTATTGAGAAAACCATTCATAATAAACATCAGAATTATTTTTTAAATAAGAAATTAAAGTTGTTTTCATTGTTAAAATATAATATTAAAATAAAAATATTTCTAATAATTTTATGATTAATTCTTGAATGAGATTTATAACTTTGATCTTTCAGAACTGAAAGAGAAGAGAGATGATTCATCGGTTTCTTTGAGTCGAAAATCTTCAAATGTTAAAACCTCAAGCGAAAGAAAAGAAACAAGTAAGATCAATTTAGAATTACAAATATAATTTTTTTTTCTCTTGGATTTATAAAGTATATTTTCTCATAATTTGAAGGCGAACCATTCATGTGTCTTCAGAATCATTCATGTGATGAATGGTTCTGAAGACATATGAACGAAAATAGATACTATACTCTATATAACTAAATTTTTGTAAATAATGGCTCAAAAATATCGAACTTTTTCAAGATTTCTTACAAATATTATTCAAATTTTTTGAATATTTTGTCGATTTTGACATTATTATTGTTATTATTACCTATTTCGAACATTCTTTCTTTATGTGAAAAATATTTTCATGTTTTTTGTTATGTTTCCATTAAATTTTCACAAATGCTATAAGTTAGTGTTGATCTTTAAGTTAGTTTTTTAAATTTATGATTATCGTCATTAATAGTAAATCTGCGTATTTTAATAAAAATATATTCTACTTTATTGTGCACATGAGGAAGAACTAATTAATTAAATATTTCTTTTGCTCATAGGCATCGAATCTGGAGAATCATCCGATTTAGAATCTGGAGTTCATCTTCTCAGTTATAATTCCGGACTGACTAAAAACTGTTCTGATGAAGAAGCAGTTTTATTTCACATACCCGAATATAGCAACAACATAAGATCAATAAGCACAGATACCTCTGAAGACAGTAACTATTGCGACGACAGTTACTCCTCCTCGTATTCAACAAGTGCTACAGATTCGAGTCAGATCTGTAACATGTGTCAAGCGGAATCTAGAAGGGCTTCAGAAACATATATCCAGTCATCTATGTTGCAACCATTAAGAGAGAATTTTTCAGAAACATGCAGTAGTACTTGCAGCTGCACAGATAAAGATAACTCTGTTCCCGATGACGAATGCAGTACATGCAATGAATTGGACACGTGTAGCTGTTGTTCTTGCCAAGAGTGTCAATTCCCAAGCGAATCTGAATCCTGCAATAGAAGCAGTTGCAACTGTGACGATGAAGAATCCGAATGCAATACTTGCGGTTGCACCACTGTGACAGAAAGCGATAGTTGTGAAGAAATAAAGAAAGATGAAGAAAATGAAGACAATAAACCAAAAGATCCGGATCAGTCCAATGCTGAAAAAACTGAAGAAGTAGTAGAAAATACGAATGATGTGCAAGTGGAAGAACAGATAACAAAAGATGAAGATGAGTTGCCTTCCAAAGATATAGAGATTGAAAAAGAAGAGGAAGAATTAGATAAGTTTGAAACAGAAGAATCAGACAAAAGCAAAAATGTGCCAACAGTAAGTCACTCTGAATAGTACTGTATAGAATATACAAATGCAAATTTGGTTACAAACTTTAGTTGAGAATGATCTCTGATCTTATTTGTTATTAAGTATTGATAACAAACAGGATCATTTTGAAATCTCTAATTGAGCATATGAATATGCGAATTTTTTTTAATTTATAAAAGAATTAATTATTCAATTAATAACTACATTAAATGAACTTTTCAGTTGTGAGCTCTCTTATTCAAGATTACGTTATTAAATCATGTTTATAAAAATAACTACAAGATAGTAGAGAAGATAGTTGTTAGTAGTTGATAATAGAGAAGATAGTTCTTTTAATTTTAAATGTATTATTTATACTGTATATGATAACATTTCTTGTTAGTATCAGACAATGCAGCATCAGTTAACTGTTGAGAGTTGCGATTCTTACTTATTGGACGAAGAAACTAGAAACTTGAGCATCCATTATGCAGCCAAAAACGGTGATCTCGACGTGGTAAAGCTTTTATCCAAAGCTAATCGGAAATTCATCGAGTAAGTATAAAATAAAAATTAATTAAAACTGTATATATAACATAAATAAATTATTTTGTTTTAAATTTATATAATCCAGGAAAAATGCCGGAGGATCAAATTTATAAAAACTAAATTTCGATTTTTTAATTAACCATATTTTTGATATCGTTGATTGGGAAAATTCTTCTAATCAATGATTTCACTGAATTATATGCATTCTACATTTCTAGATTTCACTGAACTGTAACCACTGGTAAGTTTTAACATCCTCTTTAAATTCAATTCCTTTTTTGAGGAACTAATTTTTTTATTTAATATTAATTTTTATATTAATAACCTTAAATTTATAGATTTACACTCATCCAAAGAATTATAATGATGCACATTTTTAAGAATCAGTTCAGTGGCTCGATCATTAAAAGGGCACACGTATGCACTCACATTATTTATTTGAAGGGTCCAGGGGAAAAACCACTTGAGTTTCTCAGTGTCTTTTTTGAGAGAAATGCAAAAATTTATCTTTTAGTACTCAGAATAGCCCGGGATATTGAAAAAAGCTACATACAAAATTTTATATGTAGCTTTTGTATTTCCTCAAATGGTTTGTTTAAAAAACCACTAGAGAACATACAAAAGCTTTGGTTTTTAAACAAATCACTTGAGCAAACCACTAGAGAACATACAAAAGCTCAAGTAGTTTTTTAACAAACCACTTGAGGACATATAAAAGCTACAACAACATATGAGCCACTTGTGGTTTGTATGTCCTCAAGTGGTTTATTCAACATAAAAAAGATTCTGAAGGAAACAAACCACTTGAGGACATAAAAGCTACAACAACATATGAGCCACTTGGACATACAAGCCACTTGTGGTTTGTATGTCCTCAAGTGGTTTATTCAACATAAAAAAGATTCTGAAGGACTAAAATGGTTTTTCCCTGGACCCTTCATTTATTTTTTTTTAATACAGTACTTTATATATAACAATAATGATGTGGTAAATCTGATAGTAATTTACAATATCTGGTGTAGCACGAAAACTGCACAAACATGAAATTATTACTTTTCTAATTAAAAATAATTATTGATAAATATAAAATTTAATTTACTTTATAAAAAAATTTTAAGTTTTGCTGTTTATATTTTATTTTCTAGAATTTACTTATTTTTTTCTTCTTTTAGAACAGTAGATGAGCGAGGATGGACTCCAATTCATCTAGCAGCAGCCAATAATCATACTGAAATAGTAAAGGTTAATCATTTTTCACTCTCTCAATTAATAATTCCCGAAATATCGTCTTTTTTATTAAGAAAACAATACACTATTCTTTCATTATCTGTTTTTAATCGAAGAAATTTTCAAAGAATTTCTGCTTAATAAATCAAGTATGAAAAAGTAACAACCCTACATCTTCCACAAAAACATATCTGTAAATCTTTTTGACCAGAATGGTTGAATTGATATATTTTCGTGAGCACTGTTGCATTATTATTATTATTATTATTATATGGGAGTATTAATTACATTATTTACATATTAAATCAAATTGCAGTTCTTAGCTTTGGAAGGAGCCCATGTGTCTGCTTTGGATCCCAGTGGTTACACTGCTCTTCATACAGCCGCCATGCAAGGCCATAAAGATTGCATCGAAGTATGCATGATAATTTTTAATATTCTCTAAAAGCAAATTATCCAATAACTGTAAGTACATCTTACATTTTTATTATTACTTCAGGCATTATTGGAAGCTGAAGCGAACGTTGACAGTGTGACATCAGATGGATTTACTCCTTTGCATTTATCGGCTCTAAAGTGAGTATTTCAGTAATAATCGGCTCTAAAGTGAGTATTTCAGTAATAATTTATAAATAATAACGCAGTACCCAAAAATTACGCAAAAAACGAAGTCAAGAAATTTTGTTAATCTTCAATAATTATCTAGGGTGTTAACTTCTGAAAAGATATAAATTCATTTGAGTCACTGACACTCTTCCAACGTTATGAAAGCTCTGCTGTAATATTAAAGCTTTAAAAATTCATGTTTAGACAAGTTGAGACACGTTTGAACAAGTACAGTATAAAAAAAAGCATTATGTATGAGATGGCCTGATATAATAGTACTTTAATCTTATAATAAAATTTTCCTTTGGAACACTATACTTTATATTAAGCAAATTTTCAAAATAAAATTTGTTAATTGTATAAAATTTAAATGTATTTAGTAATCACGTCGAATGCTGCAAAGTGCTACTAGCCTGGGGAGCGAGTTTGAGCAAAGAAGATGCTCTTGGCAGAACTGTTTTAGATATGGTCGAAGAATATTCCTTAAAGGATATGAAAAAATTCTTGGAAAATTTCCAAATTCAACTAGAAAACTTTAACAACATAGTGGATGTGATGGATTCCTTTTCGGACAAAAAGTAAGATATTTATTAATCATATGTATAGTGCACGACTTATAATTTTTCATACAATCCACTTGAAATAGAAATATGAAACGTTGATATAATTTTATATATTTTTTTTGTGGACAATAAACATGTTGCGCTAGAAATCATTTTATGCATTTTGAAACACAATCCACTTGAAATAGAAATATAAAACGTTGATATAATTTTATATTTTTTTTGTGGACAATAAACATGTTGCGCTAGAAATCATTTTATGCATTTTGAAGTGGAAAATTATCACGGTTTGTCTAGCTGAATAGGTAGAACAATTTTTGTTCAAAAAAGAATTAAATTATTTTTTTTTTTGGTACATTTTTGGATACACCTATTAAAACATAGAATATAAGGTTAAATATATATCGATTTATCAAAAACATTATGAAAAATATAAGGAAAATGTTCCTAGAAATTAATTAAGAAAAGGAAATATAATAAACATAAAGTTAAAATTAGAAATAAGTTTCTAATAATTATAGGAAGAAAAATCTAACTGATACAGGACAAGAGCAAAACAGATGTTGATCGAGTGTGAAAAAATGTGTAATATAAAAAAAAACATGACAAATTTTGTAAAAATAAACTAAATGTATACTGTAACCAGTCTAAAACTTGATGGGCTGATAAATATTTTATACATTCTTTATTCAATTTTATTTGGTTTTTACATTTAAGGTTTAGCCTGTTAAATCCTCCACAAAAGATATGAGGCAACGAATGGTTTAAAATAGTATAAAAACACCGCTTCTGTTTTCATGTAAAATAGAAAACATATCCTTTCGGTTCTGTGAAATTTACTGCTTTTTTTACGGTACTTATATATGTTTTCTCTGTAAAAATTGAGTTACCTCAATTTTTACAGAGAAAACATATACATATGATTGAGTCAATCGATTAGCCTTCAATATTAAAAGAAATAAAATTGCCACAACCAGAGAAATTCCTTGATTGTAATCAGAGCCAGCCCAAGGCACGATGCAAGTGATGCACAGCATCAAGGCGCCACTATGGAAGCGCCTTACAAGATTATTTAGCCACTATTGTCTTTAAAAAATATAGAAGGGCGCTATAAAAGAACTTTGCAGAAGGGCGCCGACTACCTTAGGACCAGCTCTGATTGTGATACTAACAGAAAGAACAACTGTTCTAAAAAGATAAATCAATTGTACTAAATAAATGTTTCTTGTTACAGGGTCTTGCATCAGCTAACGCAAATACTGTATTTTAATAATTAATAAAAAGTTTGATATTTTAATAATTAATAAAAAGTTAGTAATTAATAATGAATAACATTATTTAAAATATTGAGAAAACTTTTCAAATGTTAGACAAACATTTCGAAAATTCGAAAAAACATTTTTAATAGTGGAGAAATATTTCACGAAGAAAAAAATTTCAAAAATAAGAGAAACAAAGTCAACAGCTCCATTATGTTATTAATTACTAAATGAAAATACATTTCCCATCTCGTGACAATAGATATGTAAGTATTCAAGTAAATGGCAGTCCGTGCCATGCTATTTGCAGATATTTTCTGGCGTGAATGTTGAAATTACCGAAAACAATATCAGTGTTCATCGAAGATACGATGAGATCCATCAAATTATCAGTTCAAATGATTTTGGGTTTTGGTCTTCTACTTTTAAATGAAGAGAGAACTTCTTGTATAAGTTTTAACTGAGGAGAATATGTTGGTTAGGCATACGTAATATTATTTTTTTAGAAAATAAGCTCTAATAGCGGAATAGCATCATTTACGTACATCTATTTAGCATCTTTCTGTTTTTACTAGTTTTTTTATAGCAGGAACTTTTCTTTCGAATACCGAGGAGAATATGTTGGTTAGGCATACGTAATATTATTTTTTTTTAGAAAATAAGTTCTAATAGCGGAATAGTATCATTTACGTACACCTATTTAGCATCTTTCTGTTTTTACTAGTTTTTTTATAGCAGGAACTTTTCTTTCGAATACGAAAGCACGCAAAAGATATGCGCCATGGTCCTACATAACAATGGGATGCTTGGTGGGTTGGAAGGCGAACCCACCAAGCAGTCTCATTATTATATACTCATGCTCATCAGTAAGAGCTTACTAACCACCAGTGAGACTTCAACGACGAGCGTGGGCATCCATCCTTATAGTACAAAGGTGACTTCTAGTCACCATTTACGCAAGCATACAATTTGACATTCACACAAACATTTACGTTCTGCACCTAAAGTCAGTAAGAGCTTACTAACCACCAGTGAGACTTTAACGACGAGCGTGGGCATCCATCCTTATAGTACAAAGGTGACTTCTAGCCACCATTTACGCAAGCATACAATTTGACATTCACACAAACATTTACGTTCTGCACCTAAAGTAATCCACTTTCACTCTGGGTTGGGATCTGTCTTCTCTACTCCAAGACTAACTTTGATTCAATCGAGTTTGAATCCGAAGCTCATTTCGCATAGTGGACGGCGGAATTGCCTTCTACCCAAAGGGATAGCATTATTCCAAAAGATCAAAGGCCGGAGTTCTTCCATAACAGTATCCATTTTTAATAATATCCAGAAGCAGACAAACCCCTTTTCATAAGATCAGACTATGAGTATATTCTTGACTTGATTATTGGCATACCCACAAGGATACCTACATAGTGAAGACACTCGTATGTACTGTATAGCAAATAACAATACTACACATATTTTTCATTATACAGTAGAGACTCCATAATCTGACACATATGGTTCCGGGGCTTGTCGAATTTCAGAGATTTGTCGGATTATTGGATATTCATTTAAAAAAAATGGAATTACACAAACGAATGCGCTCGGTTTATTAAGACTTTTCTGTCACTGCTCTTACTATTCAAATCGTTCACAAAACCCTTAATTTTTTATCCCGTATCGAATTTCAGAGATTTGTCGGATTATTGGATATTCATTTAAAAAAATGGAATTACACAAACGAATGCGCTCGGTTTATTAAGTTTTTTCTGTCACTGCTCTTACTATTCAAATCGTTCACAAAACCCTTAATTTTTTATCCCGATTTTTTAAATATCATAAATGGTGGCTCGTCCAATACCATGAAACAATGCCAAATCACTAAACTTTTCTCCCAAGTCAAGTTTTCTAATTATTTCTGCCTTTTCGAACACAATCAATCAATGTCATGTTTTCGTTTTTCACTTTTTCCGATTTGTGACATTATGTAAAGATAAGCAAACACTGATACAGTAAAAACACTATTTTACAATAGTGTACTGAACTTAAAAAATAGTCCGATTATAATGCCTGCGCAACGAACGAATAGGTTAGGTTAGTTATATTACGCCGCCATATCCTCATATTCTATATCTGGTATCTGGCATCGGCCACTTATAGCGTCCATTACAGGCTGACTACCACCCATATGATGGGATCAACCGGATGGTTGAAAGATGGGAGGCCAGGCCTGGACCCCTTCAAATAGGTTAGGTTAGGTTATATTACGCCGCCATATCCTCATATTCTATATCTGGCATCTGGCATCGGCCACTTATAGCGTCCATCACAGGCTGACTAGCACCCATATGATGGGATCAACCGGATGGTTGAAAGATGGGAGGCCAGGCCTGGACCCCTCCTGAAAAACTGGAGGTTTGGGACCCGGATTTGAACCTGCCTCCAGGGAGGTAAGCCAAAGCTTTACCACGCGGCCATCTGGCTCACGCAAACGAATAGTGACTGACAATTTGTTTTACGTCATTTTCTCTCTTGCATAATGACAAGTTGTGACCATGGTTAACATGAAAATTTCACGTGGTTGGCAGAATGTCGGACTACTGGAAGTGTCATACTGGCGAAAGGCCGGACTACAGAAACTCAACTGTACTGATGTTGACTGTTTAATTATTTTATTATTTTTGAAAGATTTTCTATAATTTTAGAAATTTTTTTTACGATTTTTTGAAATCTATATTATTTTTTAATATCTGTATATTATTGTGTACATTTGTACACATTTGTGAAAATTTTTTTTTTTCGTTTTTACGCAAATTTCTATCATTTTGAAAAATGATTATTCGATTGCTTGAAATGTTAATGAAAATTTAAAAAAAAGTTTTTATTTAAATTTGTGAAAACTTTTTTATTAATTATTGAAATATTTCCGTTAATTGATGCAAGACCTTGTAATATATTTCATTAAATTATTATTATTATTAATTTTTGCAGGTCTGATCCATCAGATCCAGCAGAAGTAAAGCCTGTGCACAGGAACATACTAAGTTTTTTGACTACAATGGCAGACGATGATGATGCAAGTAATACATCTTGAGAAGAATAATTTAGCTTGTTTGAAAGAGAACACAGAAATTCTAAATTAGAAATGTTAAAGTGCATGATGCAAATAGATTCTCATTTTTTATTATATAGCCTTGATTGTTTATAGGCATAAAAAAATTGTAAAGATGCATTTAATGATGATAAATATGGTAAATGCTATAATGAATCCAATATATAATAAAAAATAATAAAAAATTTTAACCTTTATTTCGTAAATTAATTTGTTTAAGTTATATTTATATTTCAGGATTAATCTAATATCAAGGCGCACGGCAGTGCGCTGGGTCAAGTTCACGCGGCGCACACCTTATATTTACACGAACCAACTTAAGCCGTATTTGCCGCTTCCATAACTTCGCTTCCGATTAATCTAACATGAAAATTGTGTGCTTTCTTAAGCTTTACTTCTCACGACCCTCTAAAAATTTCAAGTTTTTTTTTTTATCAAAGTGTCTAGGAGATAGAGGCCCCAGAAAATCACAAATTTGGGCACTGACCACTTTATATTAAAAAGGTTGCTCACCCCTGGACTAGGAGATAGAGGCCCCAGAAAATCACAAATTTGGGCACTGACCACTCATCATAATTATAATGTGTTTCCGGTTTACGTAGAGACTTGAAATTTAGCACAAATATAGATAAAGTTCTGAAAATGCCAATTTTTCAATTATTTTTTTGACTTTACTTATACTTTCTTAAGCTTTATTTCTTCACGACCCTCTAAAAATTTCAAGTTTTTTTTTATCAAAGTGTCTAGGACAAGGATGAGCAACACGCGGCCCGTTAAACATGTTTATGCGGCCCGCCGAGCATTTCTAAAATTGAATTTATTTTATCGACTTTCTCCCATTAATATATTGTTATAAAATTAATTATAATAAAATGGTAGTACATACTAAACCAAAACAATTTTTTGTGACAAAATTGTGCCAAAGTTACTCACTTTCGGCGACTTGTTCAAACATACAATACGAACGCGCCGCGTCTGTGAAACACTATTAATACGAAATGGATAATTTATAAACATCAGTTAAAAGGAAAAAATGGCGTCACGCGAAGAATTATTTAGCTATCTTAGATTTATTTATTTATTTAGCGTTTGTTTAATATAACAAAAAGTACTGATATTCCACTAAAAACATGAGAAAATAGGCCAAGTTCTATTCTACCAGTTTGTTTGGCCACCAAAAGAATAGAAATCTAAAAGTACAAGGTCTTTTTTGACTTTACTTCACGCGAAGCGATCGAGCGCGTCGCATCGCCTAAATAGCACTCTTTTTAATGAATGTATCTGGATGGTTCCGGCCGAAGACCATCTGTATTAAAACACTAGTTGACTTTACTTCACGCGAAGCGATCGAGCGCGTCGCATCCGGCAGTGCGCATCGCCTAAATAGCAGTCTTTTTAATGAATGTATCTGGATGGTTCCGGCCGAAGACCATCTGTATTAATACGAAATGGATAATTTATAAACATCAGTTAAAAGGAAAAAATGGCGTCACGCGAAGAATTATTTAGCTATCTTAGATTTATTTATTTATTTAGCGTTTGTTTAATATAACAAAAAGTACCACTAAAAACATGAGAAAATGGGCCAAGTTCTATTCTACCAGTTTGTTTGGCCACCAAAAGAATAGAAATCTAAAACTGTGTCAAGATCTCGAAAATCGATAAACAGTTATACAGACTTAAACTGATAACGTTTGAATTATATTGGTGTAAGTGGGCATATTAAAATAAAATACAGTAAGTGAAACTCAATTTCCAACAGCCCAGCATTGTCTCAAAGTCCACCTAAGTGCCGGAAATAGAATTGATTTATAATTAAGTGAACATAGGCAATCAATGAGTGGCAAAATTTGGAGCACCAAATTCTATTATTACAATCAAAAATTAAAATTGTAATTTTGGAAAAAATGAATAATAATCCATATTCTTAATAAAGAATTTTATTAGAAAATCAAAGATATGCTACCCTATATATTATGTAAACACCATGGGATCAACACTGTCATGGGATGTGTTACTTAGGGCAGCAAAACCCACATTAAATTTTGCTTAAGGGTACTATAAATCCAGTACCTGGAGCTGATTCTTCTAGAAACCTTGAAGCTCAGTACAAAATGAAAACTTAGATTAGGAATAATATAACTTGAGGATAACAAGAGCATTTGAAATATATAAGAAAGATTAATGATTATTAAGATTATCAATTGTTATTGGAATGGAATTTCAATTAATACTATAAGAATGAATTGTAGTTCAGTCAGATGTAAATTTTTATAGTATTTCAAAATTTAATTTTATCTATTTATTCTGCAATTTCTTGTGAAATCCTTAATAATTACCTATGAAATTTATGATTTTACAGAATCCTTGATGAAAACTTCAGATTAAAAAAAATCTATTCTTAATTTCTAAGAATTTAATTAATAAAATGTTAACCAAAATTTATTATTTAAAAATAAAAAACTATTTATTTGTTTAAAACTTTCTTTTTATTTTAAATATGTTATTTAAATTAATATACATTTAGATATATTAAATTAAATCAACTAAGTAAAATTTTTTATCTTCTGGTTCTGGTACAATATGAAAAAATGTTTTATAAATTGCTGGAGCTTTGTTGTCTCCATATAGAGTATTAACCCAAATATTGTCCCATCTAGGTTTTATTTTTTCGGTACTGGATATCAATTTACCATCTGTTTCTGCAACCAAAGTGCGATCAACACCTATATATACCTAAAAAAAACATGAAAAATAATGATAAATATATAAATGGAATATTTAGTATATTTATAAATTAATTTAAAAAATATATGAAATTTGACTCCATTGTATATTATTTTTATTACGTTGTTCTACAACTTTATTGTTGATAAATGTTTAATTTTCTTTTAATTTTAAATTATGGAAAATAACGTCTATTTTCATAGTATTCAGACATAGGATCGTTAATTTATTTTACATTTCAGTGAAAGTAGTAATTTTATGCAATAATACGTAAATATGGTAACTTATAGATAAGATTCTACATCATATAGCAACCATAATAATGTATATTATAGTCCAGTGGTGTTCAACCTTTTTTTACTATGCGAACTACTTTTCTATACTAAGTTATTCGGCGTTCCACTCTCTTATAAAGATCACGTTTCCTCAATCTGATATCTGATTACGTACAGTACAATTATGGAGTTAAATGCACTCACTCACTTCGGAGAACCTAATCTCTCAGCCCTAAAATCTTTATTTGTGTATTTAAAAATTTATTTATCACTTTTAATTATTTTAATAAACAAATAAAACAATATTGAAATAAAATATTTATTTCTCTATTTTAGAAAACCAAAGTTAGAAAAAAAACAATAGATTGATTACAGACATAAGTTACACGAAATGCTGGTTGATTAAAAAAAGAAGTTAATGTGAAATTTGGCATTGTTTGGCGCTCGCAATATTTTCATCGTCAAGTTGATTTGAAGAAGTGGGCAATGGCAGACAATCATCCAAATGATCATTTTATAATTTGGTTTCTTGATTTTTTTTTGACGTTCATATTTAAAAAACGGATTCTGATAAGTATGTCGATCCGAAGCAGGACAGAATTTTTTGCTCAGTATAAGTTAATATTGAAAACTTTTTATGTGTATACTTCTAAATGATAAGGAAATTATTGATTTCACAATTTTAACGAAAAATAAATAAACTATAGCAATACACTTACAGATAATTAAAAAAATAATACAAAATAATGATAAATAAATTGTTGTTTTCAATTTTAATTAAATTTGTGAGGAGGAATAAACTTGGGAGGAATAAACAGGAGACCAACCAAAAATCGCTCAGCGATCGACGGGTTGAACAACCTTGTTATAGTCGATTTACAGTATACTTAAAATGCAAATTTTAATATTGACTGATAAACTGTATGAACTATGCAGTGGTGGAACTTAAAATTTCTGGCCTCCCGCAAAATATTATTCTGTCCCTACCACAAAAAAAAAATTATCTAGATATTTTTATTAGAAAATAACAAAAAAGAATAAAATTGCATCGTTTAAAACACCAATAAAAAATTGAAAATTATCAAAAGAAGATATATTTAAAATTTAGAATTCTTTCTTCTGGATTTTAAATTTCCAAAATCTCTAATCACATCTTTCATTTCCATATTTTTGGCTACTACTCCTATCACTGCTCTGATTCAATGAATGTTTCACTCTTTTCATTGTGCATTTAATTTTTATAGTACTATGTTGTTAATTTAAAAAAAACAGTAAAGAAACAACAGACAAAGAGGTTTTGGCCCCCCGCGTTGCGGAGTCCAGCGCATTGTTGTTCCGTCACTAGAACTATGAATTAGTTTTAATACTTTGTCACTATGTTTTTTACAATAAATAATTTTATTACAATTTCAAAATGAATTTTATTATATACTTAAGAATATATATTACTATAAACACTAATTACTCAATAATAAAGTAAATATTGAAAGTTCAAATGGCTTGTTTATAATTGGTTCAATTTTTTAGCTGCTATAAGAAATAAATTTATTATTAAAAAAATAAAAATTTGTCAAATTCATTATTTATAAACTGTAAAGTTGCATAAAAATTAAAGAGAAATGACAGTAAACATATTGTTATAAATCTTTTTATATTAGAGAACTGAATATCCATTCTATAAATGACAAACAGAACATAGATAAGAAAATGTATACGAAATGAAACACAAAACAGAGCTGTTTATTGAGGGAGTGTTAACAGAATATTTAGTTCTCTTTTCAAATCAATGACGTCATGAAAATTCCTACACTTAAATAAGAGCATTTAATATAAATATATAGTCTTTAAATTTATCCATTTTTTTACATTTGCTTTATTATTTAAGATATATGTTTATAGATCTACTTCTAAAACAGGCATATTTTTTCACTGACTACTTAATTTTATATAGGATTATTTATCATGAAAAGTATAGTTATGATTTCCAGTGAAGAAGACGATCGTTCTTAAAACTAATAACGTTTTTCGGTGTTTTTATCCTTTCAATCTTTTTCGGCAAGTGATGAATATGATTAAAGCTTCGTCCAAACAGGACGATAATCGCTAGAAATTGTTTCTGATAAATAGGGCCGGCCCAAGGCACGATGCAAGTGATGCACAGCATCAGGACGCCCCCGTATGGGGGGCACCTTACGAGATTATTTTTTAAAATAAAATGTATGCTGTTTATTATCAGTAATTTTGCAACTAAATAAATTAGGACTCAAGTGATTTCTCGGATCGTCACATGTCACATATGAGTAGAGACTCAAGTTATTAAGTTTTTTTGCATCTTTGAAATTATTGACTATTTAATAATTTTTTTCAAAAAAATTTATGCCATAAGAAATATAGTGTATTATTCTAGCACAATATAAAGTAATTTTTTTTTATTTAAAAAAAGATTACTTGCTAATTCAATCAACAACATGAAACAAAAAATATTTTCAACTAAATTAAGGTTATGTAAGTTTGTCTTTTCAAAACGAGTCTGCCATATAATCGACAATTAAAGCTTTGCTCGATAAAAACCAGATTTATTTTTTTATCTTCAAAGTGCAACTTCGGATATAGAAATTTCCTTAGAATTTGTAGCTTTTGTTATTTTGTGCTGAGAAACATCGATTACCGAACACATTTTTTGTTTATTCATATTTCTTTCTTATTTTTTTTTATTCATTTTAAATTAAATTATTAATAACAATATATATTTTGATTAATTTTATTACCCGAAAATTAGCCACTATTATCTTTAAAAAATATAGGGGCGCTATAAAATAACTTTGCATTAGGGCATCAATTACTCTAGGGCTGGCAGTACTGACAAGTAGGTGACAGTCATGGACACAGTTGAAACATCAGTCGGTGATTATTTGCGACAAATGTTTCGTGTTCAAATCAAACTCATAGAGAACACGGATTTACAAACTGCGGTTTGTGTTAGTATTGATTTTATTGTAATATCTTCTTAAAAAAGAATAAGTCAAGATCGACACTCGACCTTTTTCATTATTGATTTTATATACTGTACAGTATTTTTTTGTTGAAAAATCAAAATAATCGATTTCGAATTTATTGAAAATGATCGAAATTCCATCATACCTGACAGGATGTTTATTTATCAAAACGATATATTATGTAAATATTATCCAATTTAAGTGAGATTCTCGTAAATTGTTATTATTATTATTATTATTGAGATTTTTTAAATAATCAAAATCGATTTAAACATTTTTAGCACACATGATCCTCTAGCATAGCGGTTCTCAATCTGCGGCACACGAGACATGACTAGTGACGTGTATAATCTTGACTTCCTATTTGTATATGAAGCATATTTTTGTTGGAGATACTGAAATATTCGAATTTTGAATTTGGTGGTATGCATTTATGAGAAGATTGAGAACCGATACTCTAGCAGATCCCAATATACGCGAATTTCATTTAAATTGAATAATATTTACATAATACAGGGTGATTACAAATGATTCATCGGGTTTTGAATGAATGTATTTCACAAAGTATTACAAACAAAATAGTGATTGATACATTGTATGAAAAAGCACATTTTCAAGTTTCTTACACATCATTACAAATGTTCTAGGTGCTCTCCTCGTATACCTACACATTACAAGACTGGTTGTTTCCGAGACTGACAGCTGATAACCCACACTTCACATTCCAACAAGACGGAGCTGCGCCTCATTGGCATAGAGAAGTTTGTTGCCATCTGAACAGGGAACTTCCAAACAGGTGGGTTGGGCGATGTGCGCAGGATGATTTAGCACTCTTAAGGTGACCCCCAAGGTCTCCCGACCTTACAGTTTGTGATTTTTTTCTTTGGGGATACATGAAAGACAATGTGTACGTACCACCTTTTCCGACAACATTGGCTGAACTCCAAAATTGCATCACTGCTGCGCTGGCGAACATTGACAAGGACATGCTCAAACGTGTATGGGCTGATCTTGACTACCGCATAGATGTTTGTCGTGTAACACGAGGAGAGCACCTAGAACATTTGTAATGATGTGTAAGAAACTTGAAAATGTGCTTTTTCATACAATGTATCAATCACTATTTTGTTTGTAATACTTTGTGAAATACATTCATCCAAAACCCGATGAATCATTTGTAATCACCCTGTAGTTTGTAATACTTTGTGAAATACATTCATCCAAAACCCGATGAATCATTAGTAATCACCCTGTATATCATTTTGACATCATTCTGCCTAGTATGATCGAATATCGACCATTTTCAATATAACTTGTTGGAAGGTTAAATAAAAAGATAAATATTTTTTTTATTATTATTAGATTTGTCAAACTGGCAACACTTACTGTACTCTTGTTGTTGGCGGCCCTTTCTTTTTTTTTGGTGACATGGCGGTGGCGTTCATTGTATGAGATATTTCTTTTTTTTGTTTATTAAAGAACAGTTATTGTTGTTTTTGTTGCTTCCACTCAGTTAATTTCTACAGGTTATGGGCCCAGTGATTAAATAATGAATCCATTGGAGAGATATGGTATTGTACCACTGAGTGCAAATGTTAATTTTAGTGATTGGAAGTACAGAGTTGGTATTGTTTTGGAAGAAGATGGCGTACAGGATTGTATTGAAGATGACCCGCCACGGGAAAGTGCTACAAATAAGCAGAAGGAAGATTGGAATCGTAAAAATGCCAAATGTAAGTCACTTTTGGTGCTACATATTTCTGATTCTTATTTAGAGTACATTAAGGATAAAAACACAGCCAAAAAGATTTATGATAGATTAGTAAATTGTTTTGAACGGAAAGGAATTTCCAATCAGTTGTTTATTCGGAAGCAAATTTTATCATTAAAATATTGTGAAGATCATAAGTTAGAAGATCATTTTTTGAAATTTGATGACCTTATTAGAAAATTGAAATCATCTGGTGCTGAACCTAGTGAAAACGAAATAATTTGCTGTCTTCTACTATCTATGCCGGAATCATATTCAAATATTGTAACAGTGATGGAAGCGTTACAAGAAGACAGTCTTAATCTTGTATTTGTGAAGGGTAAACTGCTAGATGAGGAACGCAAACGACGACAAAATTCATCGGAAAACAACACTAATACGGAAAACGTCGCTTTTACAACCAAAAAGTTTAATAATACCAAACCGGATAGTTTTAATGTAGGTAAATTTTTTAATTACAATTGTAGAGTTTGTGGAAAACTTGGTCATAAGGCTGTTGATTGCAAAAGTAGTAAAAATGTTAATAATCAATATTCAAATGCTTTAAAATTAACTAATAAAAAGAATATAGAATGTTACAGGTGCCACCGTAAGGGTCATTATGCTAATGAATGTTACTCAAAATCAAAAACTGTTGATTCAAAAGTATGTTCGAATAATAATTCTGTAAATTTTTTTGCTGAAAGTTTGAATAAGGTAAACACTGATGGAAATCAGGCTACTCTTTTAAATGCTGAGGTAAGCCATAATAATGACCTTTTAGAATTTATTGTTGACTCTGGAGCTACTGATCACCTGGTTAATGATCAAAATTAGTAAAATAACTATCAATTATTAAATCCTCCTGTTGATATTAGAGTTGAGATAAAGAATATTTACAGGCTACAAAAAGATGTACAATTAATGTTTCAATATTAACTGGTAAAAATATAATAGAATGTAGTTTAAAGGAGGTTCTTTATGTTGAAAATTTAAGATACAATCTTTTGAGTGTACGAAAATTAAACAAAAATGGCTTTAATGTTATATTTAGTAATCAGTCAGTAAAAATATTCAAAGATAATATTATCTATGCATCAGGTAGTGTTGGTAGTGAATTGTTTAGAATTAATTTTATGTTGAGGGATGTTTTTCGCGAAGTGAATGCAACTGATGCTGGTTCTGTTTCAGATGGCTATGAGCTATGGCATAGACGGTATGGTCACTTAAGTAAAGATGGAATTGAAAAACTAGTTAAAGGCAAATTAGTAAATGGTATGAATGTTAATTTGAGTAATTCAGATTTGTTTTGTGAAAGCTGT
>AYEL01038807.1:0-10882 GCA_000484575.1 Olivierus martensii
TCACTTTCCAACAAAATTTACTAGAAAAACTGATACAAGAAATCCTTTATAGTTACTTTTTTATCTTTCGAATTATTATTAATTTTTAAATTCCAATGGATGCTTATAGCAGTCAAGTGTTCAGCGTTTGATTCTGCAGTTCTCTGAATTATATTCATTAAAGAAACTTCCACAGAATCATCTGTTAATTCATCAATCAAATGTATTAAACCTTTTTGTTTGAGAGCAGCCATTTTGCTTGGCAGAACTTGTCAGCAAGACGTCTAGTAAAACAGTGCAAATGATGACGTATGTGAACTAAGCGCTTACTTATCAAAGTCAGCAAAGCGCTTGCTAACTGGATGCACCCTATGTGTGTACTTTCATATAATTTATAAAATGTTTTAAACCTAAGATAAATAGAAATAAATTGTAAACGAAATATAACAAATATCTGATAAAATTATTAAAAAATAGGAAATTATCCTTAATATTATCTATCAGAAGCTCATGGGTCACGGATAAATTATCATCATTCTACAAAACGGACATCATTGCCTAAAGAAAACAGTATATCGTTCATGACCATGAGCCAAGAACTAAGGTTATGACCTAGAAACGAATAGTCTCTAGGTCATAACCTAGGTCAGTCTTTAATTTTATTTACATTTGTTTCATCCAATAAAAATAAAGTCTTTGTAAATGATTTATTTATATAATTTTAAAATTTACATACTGTAAGTAAATTATTTTAATGATAAGATTAATTAGAAAATTGATAATGATCAAATCATTTGATGATTGAAAGATTACAGTAATTTATTTTTCATTTGAACGTTATCTTTTATAATTTTTTTTCGAGGAATATATGTTGAAGGTTATGACCTAGAGACGAATTTCAATCATCAAATGATTTGATCATTATCAATTTTCTAATTAATCTTATCATTAAAATAATTTACTTACAGTATGTAAATTTTAAAATTATATAAATAAATCATTTACAAAGACTTTATTTTTATTGGATGAAACAAATGTAAATAAAATTAAAGACTGACCTAGGTTATGACCTAGAGACTATTCGTTTCTAGGTCATAACCAGGTCGATTCATAGTTCGTCGGAACAGAAAAGGAAAGGAACGCCAAAGTTACGTTCTGCGCAGTATTTAGCGCATTCCTTTTGACGTAGTTCCATTCCTACCTCAATCGGAAAAGTTGACAGCATCTACTTTTTTTTTTGACACAGTGATGCCTCGCAATTCGTCAGTCTCGCAATTCAACAGTTGGCTTTCGAGAGATGGCGCATGCGCGTGAATGGAATTGTGTTGTCTTTTTGGGCTACTTTGGTGTTTGCCCGTGTTGTTTGTGTTAATTTTCAATTCTACATTTCACTGATACAAACTTCAAACAATCTTAGATCTTGCGGCACCATCCACATAACAGAGATACAATTTCAGATTTATCTCCGTTATGTGGATGATATATGCATAGTCTGGAATGGGGCGCATAAAGTACAGGCCTTAATAGATAAGCTTACCGATGAATCTCTAGGCCTTAGGTTAAAACTAGAACAATGCTCTAATAGTGCTTTCCATTTTTTAGATCTGTCCATCACCATGGAGAATGGTGAATATATTACGAATGTATACCGTAAACCTACGTATTGCCCTGTGCTAATACTGGCATGGTCCTATGACCCCATGCTATATAAACTAGCGGTGTTCAGATCCATGTTTTCTAGAGCATATACGCATATCACAAACTGGAGTGATAGGAAAGTTGAGATTGACTATATATTTGCACAAGGGTATAAACATGGGTACACATTTAGACCATTGAAAGGCCTCTTGAGCAAGGTTTCCGAATCTATAATAGGTGCGCAATGTCCTGCCTCAACTGCACAACCCGAGTTGGATATCTGACCTTATAGAGGTGTTAGATATGATGGGGTCTTGTATAAGGTCTTGAATAAAAATCTGAAGCAGGCCAAATATAGGGTAGCATGGAAGAGAGGTCCTACCATGTTTGATAGCAGACAGAATGCCAAGGATGATATCCCTATACTTAAGAAAGCTGGGGTCTATTCTGTCCCTATACATTTTAACGATGAAGGACTTACCCGTTACTATATAGGTAGTACTGCTCGAAATCTCTTTAAAAGGCTAAACGAGCATAAGAATGATATTCTTACAGGAAGGCTAACCACTGCCCTTGCACTTAAGGTGTATGAAAGTGATGTTACCATAGATTGGAAGAACGTCAGCCTAGTAAAGGCCACATCAGATCCTAGAGGCCTTACTACTCATTAGGCTATGGAAATAGAAAGAAGGCTACACACATGGGACATAATTAATGACTCTGGGCCAGTTGACCTCCCGGACTCGTGGAAATGGTGTGCGTATAACAAGCTATAATGAGCATCCTGCCTTATTCCTTCTAGGCTTGGTGAACGATACCTTTTATTATGTGATGGTTCTACAGTGTTTTTAGTAATACTCTTTATATTGAAGAAGATGAAGTGAAACCTACAACAGGAAATAGTGCAATTTCCTCATGGACGATATTTTATCTTACGTATCTTATAGAAATTGTCAGGTTTTATGTATATATTATGTTCACTGTTTGTTTAATATTAATAACCTTGAGTATATAACTGATATAATTAATATTAATAATTTTGAATTATATAATGTTTTCCTGTTTGAAATGTGTTCTTTTATTGTAAAGAGATTTAAAAATGACTGTTATAATGTTCCCATATGTATGCTGTTCTATGTTACGATTTTTAAATTGTTTGTTCTATTTTAAACTGTTCCATTAGCATTCTATTTTGTGAGTGAATGGCACTGAAGAGGGACCAGTCCTAGGTCTGAAAACATTTTGCCATAATAAAAAGTTTTACTTGCTAAAGAGCTGTATTGACATAATTGTAGTATTAAGCAAGTTGTTTCTGCATGTTTTGTATAGATCTGCAAACCTCATATTTTTAAAATTATGCCTTTGGGAAATAAATACCTGCATTATGAGTTTTTTAAAGTCAGGAATTACTTATATTTTATCCTTGATAACATTTTCTACAGATAAAAATAAAAAATATATTAATTAAAAACAAAAATGGAATGTATAATATACAGTAATACCCCAAATTACACAATAGATCGGACCGACCAAAATCACGTAAGTTGAATTTGTGTAAGTTGGGGTACAACTTTGCATATAAATTTGGTTTAATTGGAACCAAGGACTAACAAAAACACTAGTTATTTAATAAAATTGCAGTTATTTATACATATTAATACAAAATATAAAAAAATAAATGAGTTACGTAAAAAATTTTCACTTTTACTTAATTCATCACACTATAATTTCAGCATTGCTACCATCTCAGCAATAATAACATAACATTTACGAATTATGTTTGAGTTCAAGGATTGAGCATTTTTCACCGTATTGAGAATTCCTTCATTATCTTTTATGACTGTTCTTACTGTGGATTCCAGTAGTTCAAACTTCTTGCCAATTCACAAATTTTTATTCTGTTATTAAAATCTTTGATAATGTTAAGTTTACATTTCAAAGATATCATAATCCTTTTCTTACTAGGTACAGGAGAATCAGATTTACTTCGTTTGGATGATAGCTTTTTAAGGGTTTAGAAAACATATAACAAAACCATCTTAACTTTCGTTGATCGTAGAATTGTAATCGTGCACGTAGAGTTCGCTTAGTTTATGTAGAAATGCGTCCAATGTGTATCACAACAAGATAGCATATAGCAGTGTTGCCAAAAGAAAAATCAAGAACCGCGTAACTCCAAGTTTGCATAAGTCAGGGTATTACAATGGTGCCTCGCAATTCGACACTAATCTATTGCCGAAATAATGTCGAATTGAGAAACTGTCGAATTGTGGGACAATATTTCCCATATAAGACTATGTAAAATAGATTAATTCGTTATCGGTCCCCATCCCATTCCCCTAATGGATGAGATGAGAGAGATATAATAAAGTAAATAATATAGTGTATGTGTTTTACTATTGTATAACACACTAAATTACAAAATACACTATTTTATACACAACACAATTTATTAGCCCTCGGATGTTGGAATGAAGTCGTCCAGCAAACAGACTAGCACCCATAATCTCGCTCTGTTGCAAAATGTTGCCACAGTTGTCCTAGGAACGCCATACTCAAGTTACATTTTAATTGTTCTACCTGTCTGTACTTATCTACAATTTTTTTTTTCGTCTCTGCTCAATTGAGTGTTCTTCTTTTCGGAATTATACCTCTGGTCAATTCTCTTTGAACCCAGCCCTACATTTCACTCAAAAAGATAATAATAATTACAAATTTTTTATTTTCTGAAAAAAATGTAGAATTGAAAATTAACACAAACAACATGAGCAAACACCAAAGTAGCCCTAGAATTGAAAATTAACACAAACAACACGGGCAAACACCAAAGTAGTCCAATAAATAGCAAATGGCATTACACATTTCCATGTACGCGCATGCGCCAACCCACAAAACTCAAATGTCAAATTGCGAGACTGTCGAATTGTGAGGCACCACTGTACTGTATTTAGATTTGAAAGAAATTTTAAGTCTTCAGCAAAAATAAGCATAATAAAAAAACTATTTGTCAAAATTGGAAACAGTTGTAACAAAAATGAAATGTTAGTCAGTTTTATTTACATTGAATGCTTTAATTTTGCTTGCTTAGAAGTTTAATAGAATATGAGGAGAAAACTGATTTTCGTGATAATGCTATATTGGCTGTAGAAATTGTTGAGTGAGATTGATTATCACTTTCATGTGCTATAGATAATTGGTCATGATATCATTTTTAATTTTGATTAATTTTTTTCTAATATATACAGTTAGGAAATTTTATATAGTTGGTTGGTTTAAACTATGCCATTCAATCTTACAGGAGATATAATAGTGATTACTTCAAAGCCTATAAAATGAAATTTTTCAATATCTGTGATGGGGTTGACCAGAAGATTGAAAGAGGGAATTAGAAAGGTCAGACTTGGATCCCTTCTGAAAAATTTGAAGATGTGTGAACTCCTAAATTGAGCCAAAATATTTCAGGTTATATAGGGTTGCTTTAGATGCAGCCAATGAAAACTATGTAAAAAATGGAAGCTTTGTTTTTTTTAAAGATGAATTTGTATATGATATATGATGATATTTCAGATAATTCAGGAAGCATTACTCAATTAAAATGAAGCAGTTAATAGAAGATGCATTATAACTGCATGGTTATCATTATTATGCATTCATTGATGCTGGGTATATATGTGTTTCCATTACAAATAGTTATTTTAAATTGAAACTTATAATTTGCTTATTTCTTTTATAAGTTTAATATTTTTGAAAAGAAATTGAGTCAATTATTAGAATCATTAAGAAAATTTTTTATTTTAATTTAAAATATATAATTAGAATTATGATAAAATTATATTTATGTAATAAATTTAAACAAAAAAAAACTAATGCAATTCAAATTTTTTAATAAAATATTAATATTAGAAACAATCTGAAAACATACCCATAAATATCCAGTACTCCAATGAAACGATAAATTTTGTCACTTAATGCTAATGATTTATTTATCTGAGTGACAATCCAATTGAATAAACGAGAATATATATGTTTAGCCAGAGCATCTCGAGTAAACATAGCCTAATTTAAAATTCAAATATCACATTAAAAAATATGTACATAAAATTTAAGCTACACTGATGTATAACATTTATGAATCAAAATTGAAATCAATAAATATTTATGTCATCTTAAAACTGATAAATAATCTTCTTTTAGAACCACAGTTGATAGTTTAACCTGAAGTGCAGCAAAAGTGAGAAAAGCACTTTTGATAAAACATTAATGATTCAAGTACAGTAGGTCCTCTACTTACATGGTATGCAATTTCAGAGATATGTGGATGCATAAGTCATTTTTGTTAAATTCCCATAAAATGCTAATGAAAATTTCATTATACAAATTACAGTTTTGCAAAAATATCACTTATGGCCTTAAATTCTTTTATCTATGGTTAAATTTGGTTCATAAATTTCATTTGTTATTCTGTTTGTTAATGTACCCATTTGTATGTATCAAATTTAATCATTGTGGGACTTGGGTTTCTGATTTATGTAGAAATGGTTTGGTTGAATTAACTATGTAAAATTGGGAACTTACTGTATATTTAAAATTTGAGAATAATTAAACAATTACAAAAATATGCACATTGATATAATTTAAATGATTGAAATAGGAGTAAATATTAAGAAAATAGTTACAAACAACAAAAATTTACAATGATGTTAAATATAGATGGGAATATTAATTAAAGAAGTATTTTTAATATTTCTAAAATCATTTACTTCATCAAAATATATTAAAATATTAATTATTTAAATTGTCTAACAACATGACAATTTTGTATCTGACTGATTATTTTTGAATTTGAAATGCATTTGAAGTGACAAGATTTACCAAAACTGTTTTTCTAATCATTATTGTCACCAATTGTGATTCTAAAAGCAGCTTGTGTTTATTATTGAAAATGAAATCAGACTTTTGATTTTCAAAATCTTGAAAAATCTATTCCATAATTAATGTACAAGTGACAAATATATTATATAGCAAATTATTGATTATAAAAATTCATCTTATCATAAGCAAAAAAATACAAAACAATCATTGAGCAGGTGAGAAAACTTGGTAACATTTTTGATCCCATACGATGGATTTTCTTAATTCAGTTTTAAATATATTTTGTTACAAAAATATATAAGTATTTGTATTATAAAAAATCATTTATGGAATTTTATTATCTGTTTTCAGAGATAAGAAGATTCCATAAATGATTGATTAATTGACTATAAAATCAATCACTGTGATTAACATCAAAGTCAATCTTTGAATAACTGTATTGATTTAGAATCATTTTATTTAATAATAATGATATAGGAGAGAAATGTTAGCATGACTTACACACACTAGTTGGTACTATAGGATATAGTTACAAATGTCTGTGTCAGAAGTGCATGGTGCAGTATTTATTTATTGACTTGCCTGGTGTGATGTTATGTAAACAAACAAAACACACACGGATTGCACATCTCCCACAATACAAAAGTGAAAATAATCAATTGAAATAATAATATTAACAGTTTTCAATCAAATGTTCAGGTTTCTTGTTCAATCATCTGTTTCTAGTTTGACCTGATTGGACTGACACAGGAGGTGATTGCATCAGAAATTCATTTATTTTTTGGCACAAGCCAATTTTTCAATTATTGGTCTGTCTCAAGGGATGGACCGTTAACTTGGGGCCTATTCAATTAATCCAAATTAACCTAACACGCTTTTGAGGAGCTAGACTTGCACTCCCATTCTGACATTGCCACATTATTTGCATAATTGACAAATGTTCCTCGACAGTTCCTCCGATTTTTACTATACTTCCTCCTCTTTTCGCCAAAACTTCTACCGTTTTCAACCCTTTCATATATTTTTATACCAATCCACGTATACGAATGGGAATGAAAGCGACCGTTTTATGTTGTAAAAATGTTCCAGATGAAATGTTAGAGTTATCCAACTCGCCAAATCGTATTCGAGCTAACAACGAATAATATTCAGAAGGAAATTTATTGGACCATTTGGAAGCATTGTACTCTATTTGTAACGTAACAAATCTTGTCAATATCAAAATAATAATATAACCAAATTTAAATAGATTTAATGAAAGTTGTATTTTAAATTATTTCTATTCATATTAAAAATTAAAATAAATCTAAAAATTATAATAGTGTACTGTACATTGTTAAAATATATAGTACAGTACTTATTTTTTAACAAATAAGTGAATAGAGCAGTTGTTTCCAACCTTTTTTTTGGCTATGCCCCACCTAAGCATCTCTAAAATCCTGATGCCCTCTGTGACATATAATTTTTATTATTCAAAAAGTGAACTTCCATTTACATAAAGAAAGCTTAAAAGGCTATTAACTTGGTCTAATGAAGCTTCCAAAAACATGGTATCCATGAAACAGAAAAATAAGAGAATGAAAGCACAGTTGAAGTACTATTAACTTGGTCTAAAGAAGCTTCCTAAAACATGGTATCCATGTAACAGAAAAATAAGAGAATGAAAGCACAGTTGAAGTACTGAGGAAGAAATCACTAAAAATTGTAAAATAATAATAATAATATGAATTAATATGAAAAAACAGCAAATAAAGTTTCACAACTGCCGTGTACATTCTGATTTTAATTTTTAAAATATGTATGTCACAATATATATTTATATACTGTATATATTCCCCTAAAACCTTAAAAATGAAAGGAATTTATTGTTAATAACTCATTCTTGAATTGCCCCCTGAAAAATCAAATTGCCCCCTTGTGGGGCGTATGCCCACGTTGGGAAACACTGGTCTAGAGCAAACAGTTTAGATATTTTGTCGAGTAGGGGAAGATGGAGTAAAACCGAGTACCCCTGTATCTCCGTGATGTCCGCTGCAATTTAGCAGCAAACTCACAAAACCATGATTATGCCAGTAGGAACTAAATTGGAGATGACGGTGCACGTTAGTATTATTGCTAAAATGTTTTAAAATTTTTGTGCTGAAATATTTCGTTTTTTTGATTAACATATACAACTCTATAGTACCATATACACGAAGAATCATTATCGATAAGTATACCTCTGTATTCATCAATAAATCTAAAAATTATAATAGTGTAAAGTGTTAAAATATATAGTACAGTACTTATTTTTGAACAAATAAGTGAGTCTAGAGCAAACAGTCTAGATATTTTGTCTAGTAGGGGAAGATGGAGTAAAACCGGGTACCCCTGTATGGGCGAGTTCCAAACCTCAACAGTAAGTCATCAGTGATTAGTCTCTTGACTGCCTTCCAAACCTCAACAGCAAGTCATCAATGATTAATCTCTTTTGACGTCAGAAATAACTCAACATCAGTATGTTTCTGGAACAACTTGCTGAGTGTGGAGATAAGATGGCGGCTAACATGATAATGAATGTTATAACTTCATTAACATCATTAGAAAGCACTAAAATTTATTTGCTAGTAAACAACAACGATGATAATGATTTATAACACACACTAACTTTTAAAATCTTATCATCTAGTAGGAACTACTTTTTCCGCAACGTTGGATAAACGATGTAAACCGGTGTCAACAGTCTCACCACCTTTCAAAACGATCACAGTGATGACCGTTTGATGAGCTCAACACTGGCTTGTTGAGCTTTGGAACGGTTTGCTGAGATTTTTTACTCATCACTGATTAGTCTGTTGAGGTTTGGAACACACACTATCTTCCGTGATGTCCGCTGCAATTTAGCAGCAAACTCACAAACTACTACTAAACCATGATTATGCCAGTAGGAACTAAATTGGAGATGACGGTGCACATTAGTGTTTTTGCTAGTGTTTTAAAATTTTTGTGCTAAAATATTTCGATCTTGTGATTAACATATACAACTCTATAGTGCCATATACACGAAGAATCATTATCGATAAGTATACCTCTGTATTCATTAACTTTTAAGAAATATTTTAACATAGTCAATATTTTACCGCACCATTGAATATAGATATGCCATTTTTATTAAAACATGTGATAGTGGGGCAAAACCGGGTATCGAGGTATGAGGCAAAACCGGATAGTACCCATACCTCAGTATCCCCGGTATACTTGGAAAAAAAAGATAAGAAAGCTTCTAAATGAAAACTTTTTAAAAATACAAAATACATGGCATAGAAGGGGAAACCATAAAAGGTAACGAAAGGGAAAAAAAGAAGTAAAAAAGGTTAAGAAAAGTGAAAAAAAAACATTGAAAATACAGAATCGTCCTTACAGGAGAAAGAAAGCACTGAAGCCTGCATATTTTGTAACAAATTTATATGCACATTCCAAATCAAAAGTAATATAGATCCAGTACTGCACGCGACAGAGTGGGCCGTGAGGCTTGTTCAAATAAAGAGGAAGAGGATGACACATTTATATGTGACTTTTGTTGCTAAAATAAGAAAAATTGTTTTCTGAGGCAAAACCGGATAGTACCCATACCTCAGTATCCCGTATGCTTGGGAAAAAAAAGATAAGAAAGCTTCTAAATGAAAACTTTTTAAAAATACAAAAGTCAGTGGCACAGAAGGGAAAACCATAAAAGGTAACGAAAGGGAAAAAGGAAGTAAAAAAGTTTAAGAAAAGTGAAAAAAAACATGAAAATACAGAATCGTCCTTAGAGGAGAAAGAAAGCACTGAAGCCTGCATATTTTGTAACGAATTTATATGCACATTCCAAATCAAAAGTAATATAGATCCAATACTGCACGCATCAAAGTGGGCCATGAGGCTTGTTCAAATACAGAGGAAGAGGATAACACATTTATATGTGACTTTTGTTGATAAACCTATCAAGCAACCTCTCTAATGTCTTCAACAAAAAAGACATCAGACTGATCGGACGACAGAACTTATCCTCGGTATAAGAATTACGCCTGGGTTTAGGAATAAAGGAAGCCCTCACCTGCCTCCAGGACCATGGAACGTAGCAAAAAGCCACACAGGCCCGAAAGACACAACAAAGAGGGGAAGCCAGGACATCAATGCCCTGTTGCAAGAACACTGGCAGAATGCCATCTGGTCCCTCTGACTTAAAAGGCTTAAAGACAATAATAGCCCATTTAATATTAGATTGATTAATCATCCCCTTAACAAGATCCCAATCCTCCCGTGAGGCATGGTAAACACGACCATCAAGGTCAGACTGCATCCGCAAGTAGGATGGATCCTCAATCAAGGTAGACCCAGGAAAGTGTACCCGAAAAAGTTCCTTTAAAGAGTC